>CAEFZX010004357.1:0-68441 GCA_903066825.1 Alfaro cultratus | reverse complement strand
CTTGTTAGCATGTTATTTATGCTATAGTTATCTGAATAACTCTTAATATGTTATGTTAACATACCAGGCATGTTCTCAGTTCGTCATGTAACGTTAGCATACCGTACAATTATTCAGCCTGTTGTTGCCTCTATTCTATTTTTATTGCCTTTCAAGATGACATGTCTGTTCTTGGTGTTGGATTTTATCAAATAAATTTCCCAAAAAATGCGACTTATACTCCGGTGCGACTTATATATTCAAAGAGTTTCAAAGAACTGACAACTATAACATTTACATGTGGGACATATTGTAATTCAGACAATATTACTCAGGGAGCACAAATCTCATAATACACAAGTAAAAAATTTATATTTCTAAATCAGTTTCAACCTTGCCTATCGGAATTTAAATGTGACAAAAAGCTGTGTACAACACAAAAGATCAAAACAGACTAGATCCTTCTTAATGCAACCGAGAACATCTTAGATTATCTTTAGACCCACCATGAAGGGAAAAAAAGGTGTTTAATATGGGGGGGAAATCAATTTAATAATGTCAAAAAAGGAGTTAAAGACTCAAACTCCAGTGCAAAATGAATTGAGATAAAACCCAGATTTGAGTCCAACTCAACTGAGGTCAGATGAGTCAAACAAACTGATCTGAAGACAAAGAACAAAAGCTGCTTAAATACAGGCCACAACATGCAAAGCAACAAAACATTTAAAATAAGCAAAAACAGCATAAAACAAAGCAATAACTAACTGTGATCAACTTTAACAAATAAAATTCCCACACCCACACTGTATGTAGCGTTACTCTTTCTCGGTCAGCCACAGAACACAGTTTCTCCTCAGAACATCAACATCTTGTAGTGGTTTATCAACACAAACATAGCCTTTCCTCTCACCCCTAGTGACTGGTTTCACCCACTGTATGTTCTCTTCTAACTGGTTGATAAAAACATGTTTTAGTTGCTTTTTGTCAAAGGAGCGCTTAGGTTTTCTTCACTCATGAGCGGATACCTGGTTCCTTCCTACCTGCCTGCACATGGCCATGTTCCAACTCATTATCATTATATTAGCCAGGCAAAGTGAGCCATCCATCAGGCGGCACCAGCGACAGCATCCAGTGTGGGTGTGATCAGGAATGCGTTTTTTCTTACAATTTTTGAAAAGGATCGGTAGGTGTTCACCAAAGCTAAAACAATGCCATCCTTCACCACACACCACTGGATCCAGCTGTTCTCCATCTTCTCCTCCCGCTATTGCCCTTCATTCTTGTGTTCTGAAAGATTCACTTTACCCAACATAGTCATTCATCAACTTCTTTCTCTACTTTACAGTTTCAAAGAGCTGAAGTATCATAAATCTCTTTCCTTTCCCTCAGTTCCTCTCACTAAAACCTCAGCTGGTCTCATTCTCTGAGTTTCTGAGCCCATCCTTCTCTACTTGCTATTATCTCCCCATTTTTCCACATCCTTTGTCGCTGCTCCGCATAGTGGGTGGTCTTTAATTTTTGTCCCCTTAGGTCTTCTTTTCTTCTTTATCTATAATTCTCCCCTTGAAAACCATCCATCTTTCTGTCCAATTCTAAACCTCTAATTCTAGAAACCTGTGCCAGAGAAAAATATTCATTGCCACTGAACAGCCACTACATTCACCCACAGAATAGCAAGACATGGCCACTGACTCAAAGAAACATGTCCAGAAGAAACTCCCCGCTCCAAAAAATAGCATCAGAAACATCAGTGATTGCAGTAGATTTGTGCTGAACAGCCTAGCAATACATATCATACTTACAGGACTAGATACCTGCAGAGAATGTGCTCATTCATATCCAACTATAAAATGTGTTGGTGGGAACTTATGGAGGGCTGGATTTTCTAGGTACGCACTTTCAGCACCACTGTACGCTTTTTGGTCATTGACAGGGGGGTGCCATCAAATTTGTCCACATTTGTAGTTATATTGATGTAGTAAAAATCTTATCAGTCTCTACCAGTTTGTAAATGATCACTATGAATGACTAAGCTGCTGCACGGAATCGAATGATGTTTAAACAAAATATGTTTATTTTGAGAATCAAATTATTTACATTTCCAATTAAACTGAATGTTCATATTTGAACTATGCAGAAACAGAATCAATAGTTAACCTATTAGTAATCACACCAACATATTTAATGACAAATTTCAAAAATTAAAACTATATATAAAAAAGGCAACTAATTAAGGTTTATATCCAAAAGAACCAAGGAATGAATATTCTGCCTAAATGCATAAATTTTGAACATAATTTAGATTTCCTATCATATGAGCTAATTTTAAAGAAAAGGTTTTGGATAGGAAAAAGAGATGATGTCACAGTTGGACACTTTTGGTCCACTGGCTTCCCACTCAACTGAGATGGTGAACTTGAAAAGAAGGCCGCTTTGTTTGGTCTGAAATGAACCTGTTGCCTGACCTCTTTCTGGGAACCAAATTTGGAGCTCAGCAGTTGCAGTTGTCACAATCCCATGTCTGCTGCTGCCAGCCGCCAGTATCTTGACACACAGCTGTTGTTTGGCCACAAAGGTCACTCTCACACTGCCTGGCGCTCTAACTCCTGGGACTGGCCTTTGAATGTCTCAGTGGTTCCTCCCTCGGACGATGTAAGCTGTCCAAACAGACGCATCTTACAGAATAAAATGTATTACTCTTTACGGCAAGTTGAATCAAAATGAGGGCCAACTTTGTTTGAAGCTGTCAGTTCATAATGCACGGACTCCTCTATAAGTCTGAATGGATCATAAAAATCCTCCCATTGTGAAGTCATCTGGCGCTGATAACGTCAACCAGAAGATATAGGAAAGAGTGTCGCATCGCTTCAGCTAGCCACTGAATTATGAACACAAACTGTTACCATCCGGTCAAACATACACGGTTCCACATTTTAAAACGATTAAACTGAAAAATGCTTTTGTTTATCAGTCAATCGTGAAAGTAGACATCAAAGGTTTATAAGATGTATTTTTATTTTGTTTGTGTAAGTGTGTTTGCAAACAAATTTCTGACAGTCTTATTGTCACGACAAGATATTGTTACGATGATGTAAGCTCACTCTAATCTTCAATGTTTAAGACATGCACTGAAATATTCCAAGTAAAAAAAAGGAGGAATACTTCAATTCAAGAATAAACAGAATTCTAAACTATCATGGAAAAGTTTGCTATATTAAGAATCTTTTGCTGACATGAATTGTCAGGGTTTAAATAAACAGTTTAGAGCGTAACAATGTCATGTCAAACATTATGTCCTATAAGTTTTAGAAAACAAAATCTGTGGGATTAGAAACTCGCTTGAACTTTATCAAAAGCTATGATGAAGGTTGTTTTGGACACACAGAAGAGTGAAAGGTATGTGTATGAGTGAGTATGTAGGCTAGAAAAGTCAGATTTCTACCGACAGGTCAACTAATAGTTGTTCTTAAGGCTTTGGATTTTAATTAGGGGTAAAGTTTAAAGGGGACTGAATATGAATTGCATGCTGCACTCTTGAGATTTTTGTTGAAAACATTCAAAACCAAGGTATTTTTTCCTTTCAGGATGAAGTTTCTTAGTCGAAAAAGCAATGGAACATTTTAAAGATGCCGCCTGTCACCTTTTCTACCTTCAAGTGAATGAAAGCCTTTAATCTTGTATGTTCAGACAAATATACCTTTTCATCCACATTCAATGCAAAACAAAAACAGATAAACTTTTTGAGCAAGCAAAACAATTCAAACATGACTTTATATAAGATTTGTTAAATCATTTGGCTGCTTTTTGGTCGGTTTTATTTATTTTTATTTATTTATTTTTTTCCCCAGAAAGCAGATGACAGAGCCATCTATTACATGACCCAAAGCTCTATACATCTGTCATACTACAGACTGAAAATCAGCAGGCCAGATGCTGCCGCTGATTATAGACAGAAAAGCACCAAAGGCACTCTGGTCTGTAGCCATTTGTTATTCAGTTGTATTGTAAATCAAGCTGTTTGGGATGAAAGCAACTTTTACACATAAAACCAGGTATCTGTATTTTATTAATGCAGTTGTGAATATAATAGGTTTATCAGTTATTTTCTAACCAACAGTTACCGTCTTTAATTTGTTTAGTCTGAGCTACTTTGTAAATTATGCCTCAGAGTTTTGCTTATTTTTCTCTCCGACTGTTTTGTATGTAAATTGAAGAGTTTTTGGTATAAAATCATTTGTTACCCCTTGTCCTCTGCTCATGCTTGTACATCTGTTTTTGCCTCTGATTTAATTTTCCAGTAGAGCTGTCAGACATTTGCAAGGGCTTGTCTACCACATGGTGTAGTGCAATGAACTATTTCTGTTCTGCCATAGTCACACAGTATCACCACCATTTGCTGCATAAATATTGAAGCTACTATTTAAACAGTTCTGATCAAACACGAGTCAATCAAACAGCGCAGAGGGTACAAACGGAGGGTGTTTGAGTAAAAGAGGCATAAAACAAAAAAATTAAACAGCTCAAACTGAGTCTGAAACTGGTGCATAATGCAGGAAAAATCAAGGAATGTAACCATTTGACCATCTTTAAGGTCTGCGTTGCCTCTATGTCTCTGTTGCTGCACATAGATATTTTTACAACTCTCTCTGGAGGACTTTTGTATTTGTTTGTACGATAATGCTTTGCAGAAACAACTGGCATGATGCAAACAAACCATCAGCAAGAGGCAATAAAACTCCTAATTAAGCAGTGTTTTCAAAATCACATCAGACAGTCGGACATTATTGGAGTAAATTATTGTTGTCTGATGAAACTCTTAAAATCGTTGGACATTTTAACCAACAATTAAAAAAGTCTTTAAAAAACCGCAGGGCTGTACACAGTGACAAATGTTGAAAAAAATACTCTACACCGTATTGTGCTTTTGACTCGCATGTAGTGTAGTGACCAAAGTTTTCAGTAGTTGTGTCGGTGTTGGAGCAGAGATTTTAGGTTACAGATGAGAGCTGAATCATTTAAATCTGTTTATATGGTACAGCTTTCCTCAACAGGTCTGTGTTTCTGTCAGCTGCTCGACGTCACACTTTGCGCCGCATCCAAGCTGAGCGGATTGTAGCGCAGAGGTGGAAGCGAGGCAGAACAAGCCACCGCTGCTCCTCTCGTAACAAAATACAAGCAAACATATTGCAGAGCTCTGTGCAGCAGATTCTGGAGCGGTTAAGGGGAAAAGCTAACCGGTCCTGATCACATTAACACTCAATGCTGTGCGGTGGCGCACAGAGGAGCAGCTTCATGGACTTCAGCTATGGAGAGCAGCAGAACAAAAGTGAGATGTTATGCTTATCTTAAATGCTTCCTTAAGAATGCTGAGCAGAGCTGTGTACAGAAAGATTTTAAAGAGGGATAAATGGAGGCCAAAGAAGATCTTGGCGTGTCACCTCTAAATAATAACCCAGGTCAGAAGCAGGAGAGCAAGCAGAGCTGGGATACAAAGTAAGTTGCAGACATTGGACTGAAGGTCAAAGGCTGACATAAACATGAATTAAAAAAACCCAAAAACCTTCTTCTAGTTGAAGCTCTTTATCTTCCTTCTTAAGTTATTATTCATTAAACATATTGTCCACATAAGACTTTCTCATCTTATGGTGACCTAATCTGAGGTGCATATAATATATTTATCAAAATAATTTCACAACTGCCAGTTTGGCAAGCATAGCTCAAAACCTTTTGCAACCACTGATTCAAGATGCCAAATACACAAAGATAAAAGAAATGCAATATATGATCACAAAAAGAAAATCAATGATGCTTGTTAGGAAGAAACACTGTTGGAATGTCTTGTCTTGTGTTTCCCCCATTTAATAATGTATCTCCTGATATCCAAAAGTACACAGAAGCCAAAGGGACAATTTTAACCATGTATTGACCACAACTTTGATATATTTTTATTGAGAAAGCTCTGCTGAATAACTTCTTTGTGTTTTCAAACTAATGTTTCCGGGGCTTTGACATATAATGCAAAAATAAAAATGTTCTGCCATGCATCATGGTCAAGAAATGATCTAGAAAAAGTTCTTAGCTAAAAACTGTTATATTAATAAATTTATGAGTACCATAAAACATGTAGAAGGAAGAAGACAAAAGGAATGTCAATGTTTTTCTTTAGAGGTTACCGTGTTTAAACATTCATCTCATGCCTTTTGGTTGGTTTCAGAACTTAACCGTCACCGGTGTCTCAATATAAATATTTCGCTCGCCATAGTAATACACTTTTATATATTTACATTTTATATCATCAAAGGCAGACCTGTGGCCTATTGTCAATAAAAACTTTCCTTGTATTTTTCGTGAACAACTGATAATTGTAGGCCTAAAGAGCTTAATTATGTACAGAAGAAGCTATGATTGAAACAGTTACAGTTTACTGGTTTGAAAAAGTAAAAATCATTACGCCACTCTTGACAGCTTTACTGTAATAGATTTTTACTCCTCTTTATTTTATTCCCCTTTAGCAGCTGGTCAAAAATCCAGGCCACACAGAGAGCCAGATGACGAAAAGGCTAGGATGGGATTCTCAAGCATTTCCAGTTAAATCTTGCATTGGCCTCACAAATATTGCTACTGTCTGCCAGAGCCCTTGTACCTGTCTGCCTCAGTAATCTGCCAGGGAGCAGACAAACATCAGTGGGTCTTATCTCTACTTTTCAGGAGCAGCGGAGAAAGAAAGAGGAAAAAGACCCAGACCCAGAAGCAACAAAGACAGGAGCAGACTGAGGGGAAATAAAGTTAATTAAGTATTTTCTTTCTCATAAATCTGTAACACAGACATGTAACTTACTCTGAAAAGGCTGAGTTCACCAGATATGTGCCATGTGGCTTTTGTTGAGCAAGTGAGAGAGACAACAAGGAAGGCCAGCGAAGATTACTTTAACATTTCCAATAAGGCTCAGCAGCCGGATTTACACAGACACAATCAAGAATGTTCAGGTTGATGCATATCGAGAGGCAATAGTGCACCATCTGCATCACAGTGATATTCAACACTCAAATCTTATGCAAGAGTGCACATGTGGGCAATGAAACTGAAACGGACTCGTCAAATCACTTTCCCCGAGCCAAAGTCAGCAAAAAGTCACATTTTGTCAGTAGTAGATTTCACAGGGTGCTGATGCCTTGGGGAATTTCAACGCCTCTAAAGCGTAGTGTGAGTTCTGGCATTTTTATTCATGGGGAAACTGGAGCTGCACAGTGGCTTTAAAAACATGAAAAGTGTTTTGGCCCATGTGTGAATATAAATGTGGCTGTACTGTTACCAGATCACATGGGCGTTGGTAATATGATTTCAGCCAACCCGTCGCTGTGGAGTGTGTGCACGTTGTGGTAAGGCCTCATGCGGTGCAGAGGTTTTTATTTCCCCCCACAACTATTAAAACACTGAACACACCCTCCAGTAAAAAATGGAATCAGTTTGCTTTATCAACTAAAGGATTTCTGCTAAAATTAATTAATTTAACACATTTTCACTATATTCTAAAAATATGCATGCCTTATTCATTTATTTTTACTTTTTTTTTATTTTTTATGTTTGCTAAGACTAAACAGTTGTTTGTGCTTTGTGATTTTTGTCCTGTAGCCACAAAGGAGGAACCTCTATATCACTGCATTTCAGTCCTGAAAACAGTCAGATGGTATAAAGACAAATCTTTGTCCTCACTTTTTTGTAAAAGAAAAAGGAAGAGAGAAAAAAAAAAAAAAAAAAGAAGAAGAAATGTGTTTCAGTAAGTTTCCTGTAGCTTCTTTTTTTTGGCATAAGAAGAAGGGCACAGATAATCAGAGAGGAATTGCAGCTAAAGAAGGACAACGTTAAGTCATAGTTTGTGAAATTATTGCCTGTTTTTATGCAAAGCATTGTCGTGTGGATTTTTTTTCTGCTGACTGAAGCAACAGTTTGCATGTTTACTACGTCCTTAAAGAAAGAAATTAACTCGCTCTTTTGGAAAGCGCTATTGATTATGCACTTAGGAGAGATGAAAAGGAGTAATCCCGTCTCAGGAAGCTTTTCCAGAACCTGGGATATTTTTCTGGGGTCAATCTTTACTTCAATCTCACTTCATCTGCCATGGTAAAAACAGATCATCAGGGTAGAAATGATTCCAGCTTGAACTCGTATATAGTTTCTTTTTTTCGCAAACTTTAACTGGGCTAGATTTTGAACCAGGATATCCATCGTTTTATAACCATCTCTCAAATTTCTTCCTTTTCTCAGAGTTTGAAAATATTTTTATTTTGTTCCAGAGCGTAATCTGACATTGTTGGTGTGAAACAGTGGCTTGTGAACCTGATCAGACCTTCTGTTTATCTCTATTATGCCAAAAAAACAACAAAAAAAACAGCAAAGGCAAAAGACTGCAGCCTTGAAACAAATTCAAAAGACACAATTACAGCTTTCTTAGAGTTTGGAATGACTTTACAGAAGTTACAAAGACTTTGTTAAAGACTCATTGGGCATCCTTGTCTTTAAAAAAAAAAGAAAAGAAAAAAAAGAAATGAGTTTTTAGCCAAAGTTGGACAATATTAAAAGAAAAACACAAGGTTACCCAATCTTCAAAATTATTAAGAATTGTGTGAGCGGCAAAAGTAAAAAAACAAACAAACACATGTATGGATATATATTACAAGGATGGATAAAGTGTGAGCAAAACAATGTTCAGTAAATGTCTCCCCTTCAACAAAGAATAATAGCTCGATAAAAGCTTTTATCATTTCACGATTTATTAAATAAAATAATTGTTCTGATGAAAGAAAGCTCACCATAATTTATCAGTACCTTTGCTATTAGGCTAATTAGGATGTAGAATTCTCATAACAGAAGATGTACAGATTCGCTTTCAGAAAAGTTTTTCTTCAATCATTTAATTACAGAGAAAGATTTAAGTGAGGAAAAGATGTACTTTGCATGCGCCTGTCACCTTTTTGTTATTAACCCTCGTTTGTCCTTACATCGCCTCATCTGTGTCTAATCTTGTCAGATTTTCTTCAAATTGTTAAGAATTGCTTTGGCAGGAATCCTTCTTGTGCTCTGGAAGGCTTTCGTTAAAAGATGGGCTGGTAATGAAGCTACTAATTAAAGAACAAAAGTGGAGGTGTTTGTTTTTCTTGGCTTGTTTCCTTCTCTAGCCCACAATAGCAACACGTTTTTAGGAATCATTTAGAAAACTGGAGAGGAGGGTGGCAACAAAAGTCGATCCTGATGTTTACCAGAGATAATTCACATTGTGGCCATTTTCCACTCAAATTAACCTCTTGAACTGAAAAACGTTCCTTCAGCAGTTTCACCACAAAACAACAGAGACAGCTTTGAAAAGCTGCTACCCTAATAGTGGTGCAGTACCTTTGGTTTTAAGGAAACGACCTGCAGCTTCAGAAAATAAATTCCTACAGCAGTCAGCTATTTGACTACATAATCCAGATATTTGAAAGTTTTTAGGTTGCAATTTATACACAGTTGTGGTTTTTGCTATTGGGAATATCAACTGTCCAGAGCGGCATTAGTAAGAGGGCATAATGAAGAGGACATAACTTAGGAAGTTGTACTGTAAACAATTTTCCTATCGCTTTAAGCCTGTGCAGTCTGTTAGACATCGGCACATCCTGTTTGCATGTGAGAACAGTGGAGACTGATAGACCTAGTTGGTGTGGGACTACATTGCATTTTAGTTCAGCATGAGAATTCGGATTATTTCCTGTATTTTGACTGATTTATAGGAATCTAAAAGAGCATAACTTTAGTGAATTATGAAACAACTTCAAATATTAGCTTTAGAATCAACTTTACTGTACAGACTTCTCAAAAGGAAGACGTAACCTGTTTAAGACTGTCTTTCACAACATGAATCTTAAGTAATTGGGTATGATCTCCAGAAAAAAAAGTGCAACACTTTACAGTCCCTTGCAAAACAAACATGTCTTCACTGCTCAGTATTCCCGACGCATGAATAATAGAGCAGTGAAAAGAGTAAGCAAGTGTCTCAGCAAGAGCTGTGTTCAGAATGGCCACCCATAGCTGACAAGCCACGGCGCTTTCAGACAAAATGCTGTAAGAAAGCCGATGATCCAAGAAGCATCAACAGCTGCTCTGCCTTTGCTGCAATGCAAAGACAGATTTTCTGAATTCTAAATTGGAAAAATTAACTAACACCGAATGAATCTAGAATTAAGAGTCGTAAAGCGGCAGGATTGTCTCCAAATTGGTTATGGCTGCAAAACGAGGCAGCTTGAGAAATAACACTCATTTGCCCTTTTGATGAGTTATTCCATTAATCCAGAGATTCACCAACAAGAATGTTTTAACCTAATTTCTAATCTAGTTTTTGTTAACCCTCCTATTTTAGTTGAATGGAATTTATCTTGAAAAAGCCCAATATTTTAAGATGACATGACAACAACACTGAATGTTTTTCCATCCCTCCTGCTGTGAGCAGTCATCAATTATTCATGCCAGGAGCGGAGGCATCGTCACGCTGCTACTTAACATAGCAGTCGCTGTAAAGACAGCATTTGATATTGTAATGTTTTATGCTATCGGCAACATTGACTCAGCCTCTGACCCTCCTTCCAACAGCTGATTGAAAATAAAAAAAATGTTACAGCTGCCAGTAAAAGCGACTTAACTATTCCAACACCAAGACTGAAACTAAAGAGACATTTTGTTATTATAAATGAGCTTTGCAGCGTTGCAAACATAAAACTGGTTTTAGAGAAAATACAAATTCCTGTAATTAAACAACCCAAATGAATTAATGACAACAAAACAGAAAATAATTGAAATTCAAATTTGGTACCAGCTCATTAGATCAGAGCAGAGCCATGTTTCATTTGATAAAACACTTATTGCAATTACAGCACAATGTGACCAGGAACGTTATTAAAAAATGAATCTTAAGGCAACATGAGTCACATGAGGACTATTCTCAAGAAAGTCAGAGAACAGCTCTGCCAAAATCTGAATAAAAGCACTTTTACAAAGAGCCAAATTACTCACCCTTTGTCAACAGTATTAAAAACAAGGTACATAATCTTCCCATTTTCCATTAATTATTTTTTTCATACGAACACAAACTCTAATTGTTTATCGATTCCACAGCATTGGGGTGTGCTGTATGGTGTGCTGCCTTCGCCATAATTTTCTCAGCCTTTACCACGCAACATCAATGCAACCCAGCGAGTTTTTTTTTGTTTTGTTTTTTACATTTTAACATTTTATTCCTACTATTGAAAGATTATCAACCAAACTGTTGCTTTCACAAAACCTGAACAGACTCGCTTTCCTCTGAAAAAGTCCAGGTGATTAAACAACTTTTTGTTCCCTTTTGTAAATAAGTCTTTCATCCAAAGATCAAACATTTATGACTCTGAACACAGACTCCTGCGTTTTCCTTAATTTCCTTAATTTCAGTTTATATCTCGTTGATGCAACTGGGGTTGTGAAGTTATAGAAAATTGTGTTCAAGACTATTTTGGTCAACAATTCAATGATTATTTATTGAATTTGGAAACAGTGCATTTATTTTTTTCCTTCTTTGAACATTCCCTTAAAATAACAGACAGAGCATTTATCAAAATGGAGGATCTAACACTAAAGGCCATCAGGTAAAAAGCAGTGCTGTCCACCATGAGACATTTCATACGGAGGGACACAGCTGCTGCTGCTCCTGCTGGTCTCTTTCTGCCATCTTTACTCACACTGATTCTTCAAAACGTGCATGAACTTAAGCACATAGGTTCTAAAATGTCAGAGCCAAAACTTAATATTTAACTTAAAATAAATTCATCTTGAATAATTGCGCCACTTACTTACACATAAAATGAAGGCCTCTTCACTTACTGACATCTTCCACACCAAAAGAGCGTTTGTATCACTAAGAGTTGGTAGAGCTTATTATGGTACATTAACTTATTGAAAAAATGATCCTTTTTTATGTGCACTTACACCAGCCAAAGCCAATCAAGCTGAATAATCACCAGTCCGGCCATCAGCCAATTCCTTTCTACATCTCTACACTAAACTAGTCATCCATACAATACTTTGTGAGGGACAGTGTTATTTAAGTGTTTAAATGCTGTAACTCATCTTAGCTTGGTCAATGTCTGCAACAAAAAGCAAATCCATGTCTTGAAATTTGCAAAATGCAAAGTGTATCTGACTTCTGGCTTTCAAGATAAACCGAACGCAGTACAGTTGTATGATTGACTGTCTTTGGCAAACCTGTAACTATCTGGTTAGACTCTGATATAATTTCGGTTTATTAAAGAGGGTTTAACTTGCTTTCTGAAGCAGCAGGAGGAAACCTTATTGCCGACGTTGCTTTAGCAGCACTTTTACTCTTAAAACTTTCATCACTTCCTCTCGCATGCATACAGCTGACAGGCGTCAACGTCAAAACCTAAAGTTCACAGATGGCAGGAAGACCTTGTCCTTAAACTCATTGTTATTCATCATTTCTTCTCCCCGCTTCATTCTCTTCATGCCGTCATTGAAAAGAACAGGTGAGTGGCTGCTGATTACAAAACATCCGCTCCTACCTTTGATCTCCTGAGGTGTGGGCCTTTAATCCATCTTGCAGCACAGAGGGCTGTCTGATCTGCGTGGTTGTGGTAGTCACTTAGCTTCTCGTCATCTCACGTACACATATAGTGCGAGCCAGCACCTGCGGAGGTGTGTGTATATGTGCACACAGACACACAGTCTGGTTTCTTTGAGGTGAGGTGCTGCTCGCAGGACCCCTGTGAAAAGATAGGAGGTAAGAGATACAAAATTAGAGTCTGAAAAGAACAGAGAATGTTTCATAAAGCACATAGTAGCTGTCCAAGGTTTGGAAATAGTCATTCATTAAAAATGGATCAGTAAGCATGTCCAAGACTTTGGCTTGCACTGTAAAAGCATTAATAAATTCCAACATGTATAAAAAAATATCTTAGAGCAACTTATATGACAAACTTTAAAATACATCGTACAATTCCACATGAATCTTTATAGCCGTAGGCTTGCTATTTCTTGTGCAGCATCTTCTTCCGCTGCCTGATCACTAACGCTGAGGACGGTCGTTTATCAACCACAAAGCAAATTCATGATCTGCCTTGTAAACCAGAGTTTTAAAGTTCGCAGTGCTGTGTTGCTGATGGCCTGGTTTTTGTGGCATGTCCCTTACTCAGCCAGATTCCCTTCCTGTTTAAACAGCACATCTAACATTTTTCTTATTGTCACTGCACATTCCTTAGAAAGAGCCTCAGAAACTCGTCCTTCACAACAACCCTCAGCGGATGGTATTGCAAGACAGTTTCTACAGAAAATGAGAAAGCAAATGTCACTAACAACATGAGCATTAATCTCATGTCCCTGCAGTTTATTGGCGCCCGTACTCAGCAGAGAGTTACAGTTCTCCCTGGAGATCAACCTTGTCAATTAGCACTGGGGTGAAATCATCAGAGGGCGTGCAGAACCTGCTGCGACACATGTTAAGATTCTCTACACACATAAAGCTCCTATCTTTACCTTCTCACTAAATTAATAAAGGGATCTTCTAACGTGCAAATCTTGAGTCACACATGCTTTGCCTGGGCAGCTTGAAAAATGAGGGAGTGACTGAATCTTGCCTTTAATCTATGAATCATTTGAGTATCTGGCCTGCCAAAATATGAGCACTGATCATCTAAACGACCTCAGATTAATTACTGCATTTCCAAAAGTTGCCAGAAATACACTCACCAGCCATCAAGTAGATTCAATGAACAGATGTCCGGAAAAGGGAGGGACACTCAGAAATTGAGATTTAAATAGAAAATACTGAATTATTCATTAATGAGGTTATTAGATGTTTGATTTGGATCATATCAAATCTCAAAAAGGGCATAAACAGGAGGCAACTAGGCTTCCTTTCTTCATTACTTGAAGATGCTTTGCCTCAAATCTTAAGGGCCTCTTCTGTTCAAGCAATCAAAAGTTTAAGATTTAGCATTTTCTGCTGGTCATTGATTTGAGAAAACCTTACAAAAAATAACCATCTTGTGGATACCAGCTGAGTGGACAGAACACTCAGCTGGTACTGCAGAACCAAATACATGTAGCTTCTAATTAGAGATGCACCAATCCCTCCATATTCCCCCACGTTAATTAAAGGCATCACAACTCAGAACTTCTTCAATTTTTAATCTCTGAACAGATCAACCCAGAGCATGTACTCATATCCTGAAATGCTGTCTTAGTTTAACATTTGATTTAATAAGATGCACAAGCACCACTTCAAAAACATTCCACTTTTGCCTTGTTGGTCAGAATATTTCCCCCAAAGTTTTGGGGACTGAGAAGATGTTTTTAGCACATGTTAGATAACATTTTATACTATACTTCTTTTTATTTTTAACCATGACCATTGGTCAAATAAGGCCTCTAGTGCTATTGATATTCTCATTTTTGTTGTGACCTTTTGGACAAATAATCAATCAAACTTTTCTGGTGGAAAAAAAAAAATCATTTCCAGGCCTGTGCTCATCTCATGGTTGAGTCTTCAGGGGAGTTATCACATGTGAACTTCTACCCCATCGGAATAAAGTGGAAATCCAGTTCAGTAGAATTCAATTTAATTTTATCATCCATCCATCCATACCTGCTTGTCATTGCAGGAAGGCTGCTGCCCATCACCAGCAATCATTGGGTGAGAAGCTGGCTACACCACGGACAGGTCGCCATCTGAACTAGGTCCAGATGGCATCAGCTGCAGTTTCCTGAGGTGCGCTGAAGACCTACTGTGTGGCATCATGGGATACATGTTGAACCAGAGCTTGCATCTGGGGAAAGTACCACAAATGTGGAAGACCTCCAGTGTAGTACCAGTATCAAAGACTAAACATCCAAAGAACCTCAGCACCTACAGGCCGGTACCTTGGATCTGATTGCTTCTCAACCATCTACGCCTCGTTGTAAGGTCTTTACTGGATTCTTTTTATTAGAAAATCTAATCAAACGTTATATATTTTTTTAAAAAAAAGAGACTGTACTATCCTTTTGGAATAACAACATAAACATCTAGCCATGATTTAGCCTTAAAAATTCCTGCTGAATTCGATGGGAGAAAAATGTTCTGTTCAGAGCACATTTTAATTCAGCTGTAAAATCCACTTGCCTCTAATAAAGGCTTTTTATGGAATGTGTTTTTCAAGATCTTTTATAGTAATACCAGAATAAAATGTTAGATGAAATCAATGTCTCTCTTCTAGGCAGTGTGTATAAAAAAAAAACAAGGAAACTTCAGAAGTGCTGACAAACGTAAACGTGAAGTCATAAAGATATTGTTGCTGACTGCTTCCTTCACCATGCTTTGCCGCCCGACCCCGTCTTCCTTACGACTTTTCTCTCAATTATTTTATCTTTCTTGATCTTAGGTTGCAGGTTGATGCGTGAAAAGCAAAGGCACAGAACTTATTTTCTATAAACATTGCCCAAAGGACTGAAACTGCTATGCACTACGTTTCTGTCCATTAAAATCAATCTTTGTAACTAACATCAGCAGCAACACTGCATTTGGCTAGTCATAAGTGCAATGCCAACACATCAGATAAACTTTGTTTTTGCTGTCACAAGGCATCAGAGGAAGCCATTGTGTTCCATGTAATCAAGACTCTGATAAAGATCTTGAGATTTAATTGACCAAAAACTACAAATAATAAACAAACAATGGTAAATAAACAAAATATCAACTTAAAAGTATTTTTGTGAATACACGATCTCTCAGACTCCTGACTTAATTCAAGACTGATCATTGCGCAATGAAACCTGCATGACTAAGCACTTGTGTTTTTCTTAAAAAACACCACATTTCATACAGGCATGAAGAACTGCGCTAATATCAAGCTATACAATTCATGGATCCAAAGCTATAAGAGCTTAGTTACTCCCAAAAAATAAATATAAAACATCATGTCAGTACTGCAGTTGTATGATATTAGAACACAGTGCAACGTCAAAACTGTTGTTAAATGATGTAATGAAAATAATGTGCTAGCTTTTTTCTCATTGCTCTCTTTCTCATAGGTCACCACAATGCTTTCACTCTGTGACCTTTTAGGTCTTGAACATTCTCATCAGAATCAGGTGCGGGAATCTCCTGCAATGACATCCCAGCCGACATCTTGCAGAAATTGATTAAATATAGATTAAACAAGGTGTTGGAAGCAGTCCGTCAGAGATTTTGATTGGTATTTGTCATATGGTTGCTGCACTTCTGATGATGCGAGTCTCCCTTTCCATGATCAGGCAGGAACATAGTCAGCAACATCACGTAGGATGTGAAGTTAACATAATGCTCAGACAGTAAACATTGAGCCTTATCTGACCTAAGAACGTTTTTCTTGTTGAGTCTGTGTAAATTGTATGTTCTGTTTCCTGCCATTAGCTGAAAGGGTTTATGGTTTAAAGTGTTGTGCATCCGGAGTTAGTATTCAACACACCTTCATTAAAACGAATACTTATTTGAGCTACTGTTATCGTTCTGTCACTTTGAACCGGTAACCTGGTGTCCTCTGACCTTAAAAAGCCAACTTCAATCACATAACAATTGACTGGATGAGTTATATTTTTCAGACCAGTATATTAGCAGCTCCTGAAATATGCCTGTTCAGCTCAACAACCATGCTGAGCAAAATTTAATTAAACGTCCTTTTTTCCCCAGATCTGATGTGGAGTTTGAACTTTGTACCTTATAAAGTAGCCAGTTAATATATTTACATTTCAAATGATTACTTCTCACTGATTACATGTGATTGAAATTACATTACTTGAGATCCATTTTTAGTATAAACGTTCTGACTTTATCCAGGATAAGAAGAAGTTTCCTAACAACAATCTTCCTATTTTTGGCCAAATTCATTCAACCACTTTAGCATTACAACCATTTTGTAGAAAGTGCAACTCTATTTGGGTCTGCAAACAAAAACAGCTACTCAGCTCAGTTAAAAAGTGAGGATTCAGAAAGTTAATATAGCAAATCTTAATGCACAGTGTTGCGAAGCAATATTATCCCACCCAGACTGGAGAGCAACCATTAAAACATGAGGAGGAGAATTAAAGTAACCATTAAGAAAGCAACACACAACACAATTGGACTACAGCTAAAATCAGCAAAATGTAATTTGAGAATAAAAACCCCTAAAATAAATGCTCAGAAGAATCGAATGTTGATGTGTTTACTCATGAAGAAAGACAAATAGCTAATTCTATGAACTGAGTGGCTGAAAAAAGCTTCAGGTTCCCTGGGAAACGCTTCCCCAGGTTTAGGAGTGTGTTTATGGGAACCTTTCTTATAGCAGCATATTTATGTTGCAAGAGTTAATTAATCCCAAAGGTGTTTTGTTGAAATAAGTTCAGGACTCTGTACATGCCAGTCCAAAGAGTGCTAACCCATGTCTTTGAGGTCCTGGGTCCCATCCCTAAATTTCTCCCACAGATTTGAGAGAATGAAACTGCCTTGCAGTTTATATGCATAAGAAGCATTACAAGTTTATTTTAGTACAACTAGATTGAAACATCTGCAATTAGTTAGGTGAAATTACACTTTTCGCAAATGATGTATCATAGTAAGTCAGTAATATAGATTCTCCTCATGTTATTTACACAATGAACATGTGAAAACAGTAAATGTTGCAGTTTTGATGTCATGACGTCACTCGAAAAGGATGATTTTTTTCTTCTAATAGCGGTTGCATTTATTCAGCAAGTTTGTTTTTTTTAGATCTGAGAAAATCTCACATCAAATATAGATTAAACAAGGTGTTGGAAGCACAGAGCTAAAAAGACACAAATGACAGCTGAAAAACCACTCAGTTAGTAGATGTACCGAGCTGGCAGAGAGACACTGAAACACTTGCAGCTGTGACTGCTGAGAAAGGTGGATCTTTTGAGTACTGGATGTGTTGAGCTGATTCCAAATGCATGCCACACTTTACAGATTTTCCATTGCAAAAAAAAAAACATTTGGAAAATCACAATTTGTGAGCTACTTTGTTATCCCTTCACAAAAAAACCCATAAAATACATTGATGTTTGCGATTGCAATGTGAGTTTTTCCGAGGCACTAGTTATTCTTTATACATACCTTTTGGACACAAAAAGAAATAAAAAAAAACAACAACAAAATGCTCAGCAGTGGATGAGTCTGTGGAGTCAGTGTGTAGGTGACACAAGCACACCAAGCAATCACATTAATGAAGTGCTACAAGCAGAGCCAATTAGTAAATTGAATACACCCTTGTTAACTGCTATTAGTATAAAAACACTCCCTATTGCTGCCAAAAAAATACACCTATGATTGCGTTAAGTGTTACACAGTCCATCATTTTGTTGTCGGAAATCTTGTAAATTTTTTTTTCTCTGCAAAGGTAAATTATTTTAATTTTCTCTGCTAAAAAAAAAAAGAACGATCTCTGGTGTTTGGCAGTGTGTGAGCTGTTTCTGGCTTGACAAACAGTCCACTGATTGGAAGAAAGCGTCGTGTTGATTGAATAAGCCGAAGTAAGATGGGTGATGATCTTTAAATTACACTGTAAAAACCACCAGATGCATAAGGGATGCATCAGTAGCATAAGTCTTCATTTAAGACTGTGATTGCTTAGAACAGCACTGAGAAAAAGGTAGCATGCTAGACAGAACTTCATTTTTCACAGATAAACTAATTCATTTATTCATTTTTATTAATTGCTAAATTACAAAATAACTGATTTTTTTTTATCAGACGTTTTTCAAAGCTGTCAACACCAAATTGGCCAAAACTTTTGTAGTATGTGCATTGTCCTTAACATTTAGACTTCCAGTTATGTCTGTTTAATGTGTAAGGATGTTTGTGGCTGTATTTATACGTGAAAACATGCATGCACAATGAAGAACGCCATCAAATTTTGTTTATGCCTCATAAATAAAAATTACAAGTGCCCAAACTAGATACATTTTGCTCTCTGCCTCTAAGCTATGAAAAACTCTCCTAATACAGCTTGATAAAAATGTTTTCCTCAGTTTAAGCCTCAAAATGTTGTGCAAATTTAGTTGCTGCAGGAATACAACACATGCAAATTGATAACTCATCAAGAAAATCAATGTAACACGCACAGGGTGGTGGAGCTGTATGGATTTTTCTGTTCTTGCTTTAGCAAAACCACCACTTCCTGTAGCTGATCGTGAAATAAATACAACTGCAAAACAGCAGCTAAGAATTGCTGCAGGTGAAGTGGGAAATTAGTGAACCGGTAAACGTTTTTCATCACTGTGCATCCAAAAAGCAACAGCAATCCTACTTTTTTTTACGGTTCATTTAAATGATCTTGTACAAGTTTTTAATAATTGAGGGATTGCTTCAAAAATGAGGTACATTCTTACATTTTTAGATTGGTGTGTTAAGGGCAAACATGTTTCTTTTAGAGATTATTAAAGAATATATATACGAGTATATATATATATTCCAATTTTTGTGAAATATTTCCTGCTAAGAATCAAATGAACACAAAGGTAAAAACAGAATTGAAAATGTATTTTAGTGAGCAAAAGTTGGAAAGCAATTTTGGTAGTTTGTGGGGACAAACTCCATTCCTTTCAGAGCTGCAGTGTTTTTTATTTTTTTAAAAAGAAAATAGGCACATCTTCTAAAATAACATGAAAGCTTAATTAATTGAAAACTCAAAAGAGGTTTCATTTCCTACACAAATTGCTGTTTGTCATTGAGATTTTGATCAGCGGTTATAAGGACCTAATGCCATTCTAGCAATAGAAACTCTGAGTTTATAAACTGTACAAGAAATAAACTTTACCTGTTTTATATCTGTGACGATTGCCAAAATCAATTTTCTTTACTAAATCCCAGAATAATCAGATTCAGAATTTTGCATCAGTTTTCTCCATCCAATGTTTATTTACATTTCCTCCAATTTTGGTAGAATAATAAAATAACTTGGATGAAAGATTTTGAGTATTTTTTCTCAACCACAAAAGTCTGTTGGAATTTTTGTAGGCTGCCTCGTTCAGTCGTATATTACTTAACTCTGTCCACTAATTCAGTTTTAATTCAGTGTAAATGGCCCCACTTCACAATTAATGTCACATCTTTTAAGAAGATGCTGAAGGAAGAAGAGATTGAATATACCACATAAAAAAGAAATGCATTCAAGTATGATGCAATTAGCAGCATCATATATAATAGGGCAAATTGGTAATTCAACAAATTTACCGTCTCAGACATGTAAATACTTTTATGTGAGATACTTTAATGATGCTGCTGTTCCTAAACTGGGGCTTTGAAAATAAATTACAAATTTGATTAAAATCCATTCTAGATGATCATTAGGAGTATTTCAGATTGAGCTTTTTTAAATTTTTTTATCAGATTTTATTCAGACCACAACAGCAAGATAGAGAGAAAATGTTTCCAGTACAATTCTTGGTATGTGTTGAATTTGCATCGATGGGCATCTGATGAGCCAGGTTAAGGTTTTTTTCATAATTGTCTCAAAAGGGGTTTCGATTTAACTGAATCTGAACACGGTTGAAGTCCTTCTTGGTCTTGACAAAAAGGACCTTGACATGATGCCAAGAACTTATGACTTCTCAACAGAACCCCACTTCAAGAAATCTAAAATCTCTCTTTAATCGTGACCTCTGTATATAATCTCAAAAGTACATATGTTCTTTTGGCTTGTGCAATGACCCAAAGTTAAGAGCTGAATCGAATGCACACCACAAGAGACGGCGCAAAGCTGTCAAGCTAGCTGCAAGGCCCACTGAACCCTTCAGAGCTCACAACCTGTCACACTATTTTAAATCCGACATCAGCTACGCTCTTCTCCCATTTTCAGAGGTCACAAAGGGATATCAGAAACATGAAAAATACAGAGACTTCACCAAACCCCCACCAAACCATTTTTTCTCAAATAACCCACACTGCCATGCATATTTTGTTCTTATCATTGCTAGTTAACACTTCTGTACGAAGTGTGTACTTTTAGGTGACAGATTATGTACTTGTAAACCTTATAACAATCTGTGATCATGAAAGACCTTGCAACAAATTGACCTCAATAAATGGACACTGACCCATTGGAGAGCTGTAGCCGGACATGATGGAGTGTAAATCTAAAGAAATGGTGACAGGAAGATTGAACGCATGACTAGACTAAGGTCTGCCAGTCTGGATGGCGGGTTCCTCGGAAAGACATGAAAATTGCAAAGTTTGAGATGTGACGGTGATGGACTGAAAGACGTGGAAAAAGAAAAGGAAAGATGAACTGCAAAAAAGCAGGCAGAGGGGGCGGGGCATACTGGGAGCTGGAGAGGCTAAGTAAGTGGCAGACTGCCACGTCGGGCATTGCAGGACAGAACAGAGTCATTTAGGCGTCTGCAGTCGATGGTGGTGAATGGCAGTCGTGCTTCCTCTGCTGCTAGTTTCAGGGACGTGCCTGGAGTGTAGAGCAGTCTTCTTCCTGTGGCCTGGGGCCTTAAATCAGTTCTGCACTAGACACACCAAAGAGCAGCTGCGCACACTCTTTTTCCCACTGTTTCTCTACCTCTCCCTTTCTTCTGGCCAACAGATGCCCTATGTGCTTAGCGTGGCCCCTTTGGTGAGATGTAGAAAAACAATGCAGAGTTTGAACTTGGTGGGATTCAACAAAGCAAACAAAAAATATATATATTTTTTTAGAAAGACAGAATTTAAAACAGACCATCAGGGAGAAATAAAAGTCAATTTAGACTGTAAAAAGGGATCCAGAAAGAATTGTGTTAAAGGTCGGGCATGGAGGTTTCTCACTGAGCTCCAAGTGATGCAATGCTGGAGGCTTACAGAAAAACGGAGATGTATACCTGAGGTAGTTTTGACAAGAAAGGAAGCATTAAATAGAGGCTTATTTTATCCAGGCTGGCTAAGTGTTATACTGAGACTAGTAAAGTTAGGCCTTCCCTTTACGCTGTTGCCCTTGCTTCTGTCTGGCGGACGCCCTGCATTACAAAAGCAACATCCCTTTGAATCCTGTTGGGCTTTAACCTTACCCGAGGACAGCAAGTGCCCGCTTTTCCAACAGTTGCTCATGGTAATTTATAATGCATGACCTGAAATGTTGCATTCCTCCCTAAGGACACACACACATATATACGCATAATCGACGACAGGTTTTATGAAAGCAGATGGTACACAGCACTACATCCAGAGGGATCCGTTTTGGAAAGAAATCCTGCTGCTGGCAAGGCTGCAAGCCACAGATATTTTACTGGGTTAAAAAAAGAGAGAGAGAGAAAAACCTCCAATATTGCATCAAGATTCAAATGCCCTTTTCATACCCATCAACAGCAACAGTTGAGTTATAACCACCACCAAAACCAATCTAGTTGTCACCAAATGAAAATGAAAGACTTGTACTTGTTCAGACCCCTACAGGTACGGCTGTTTCCCATCGATATGCCAAAAAGAGGCTTAGGTGTGGACTTTTACTGCACACACGCAAAGTAAACATAAGCTTCCTTAGTATTATTACAAGTAGTCATCAGTATCTGGCATAATTTATGCAAGCACAGGTAATTGTTATTAATCAATCTAGGAGACAGTTTTTAAAATTAAAAACTCAGGTGAGATAAATATCTCTGGTTTGACTTAATTTATCCCTTCCTGGTTTTCGTTCTGTTGAAAAGCAGCAATTTGTCTGTGATTTTTGAGCCCCATGACCTAAATAATGCTCTTCTTTCATCATCGTACAACATATTTCAAAATGTACCTTTTTTTTTTTTTCACTGATTCGTGTTTAGATTTTATGATTAATTCCCCAGCTTTGCTTTATTTTACTTCCTTCTCACCGTGTTCGCTGCCATTTGACACCAACTGACAACACTGATGAGATGCTTGACCGTGAGGACGAGTTGACATGGAGACAGGACGGTTCTGTGAAGATGCATATGAGAATGATCAGTGGCTGCAGGGAATTTTAACTATGCATGTATAAAAAGATTTGGTGTCAAAGGCCTTGTATGCTTGCTGGGCTATCCAACTGCAAATCAAATCAACATAATTATACATGAATGTGCAAAGATACATGTGTGCCTATGCATGTCCTTGTGTGTGCACCTGCACTCTAGCAAGTGGCAGCTCAAGGACAAGGACGGTGGGCAGATATGCTCTAAAAGCATATACATTAAAATTGTCTACGCATATTGAAATGGAAAACAAATTGTGAAAGCGGGGTTGTTTGAGCTGTCAGCGACTAACAGAGATCAGAGCAAATCAACTTTGGAATATCAGGGAGAAATTATCAAGATTTCAAATAGTCGCTCATAGAGTTCCTGTAAATGTTATTGAAATTACTTCAGACCTTTCCAGACTCATGAGTCCAAAGTTCTCAGTTCGTTATACTCATCTTCAAAGATAAAATACAAAAGTTTACCCTTAATTTGACAGATATTTTTGCATTGGCAAGGCTTTAAATATGCCACCTACAAGAAACAGAAAAAAGGGAAAAAAGTAAGGAAGGAATAAACAAAGGGTGTCAAAATATAAACTTTTGACTCCAAGTTTATATTTTTTAATGGTTGGTAGTTTTTGACATTTGATATATTCTGTCCAAACCCCAAACGGTTGCCACGGGAGATTAAATGATTTCTCAAACATGAACGAAGGAATCAAAGCAAGGTATGTTTTTTATATAAAGCTCAAAAAGGTTGATTTCACATAATAAAACCCCTTTAAATATTTTCCTGAAATCCTGCTTCTCTACATTAAAACTTTCCAAACTAAAAATATACTAATTTGACTGGCGTTGTGAATAATTGAGCTCTTCAGAGAAGAATATCAATTTTTGATATTGATTTTTCTCCCAACCACAACAAAAGGGAAACGTTATGATTCATAATAGTCTAAAGCTGCTTCCTCAGCCTTAAAAGGATTATTGGGTTCCACATTAGAATCACAAACAAAGCTTATGTTTCATAAAGTTGTCCCTTTCCTGCTATGGAAGCTTAATTATGAGCTACATCTGATTGGTAATGGGATACATTGGGGAGGCAACATTCATAACAAAACACACTTAAATTAGAAAAATAAGAAGAAAAAAAACTGAGCAAAAATATATTTGTCCTATTAATTGCCTTTTGTTCCTTTATTTGTCAGAAAGTTGTTTTATACTGCATGTAGACAATAAATAAATAGTTGTGAGGAACAAGGTCTGCCAGACAGGTACATATTAAACTTTCCACATAAATGTTTTGTCATTTCTTTGATATTGCAGAAAGATCAATGATCGGTGTGAGAGACAATATTGCCGATGCAATAGGGAGCAATATTTCATATATTCATTTCATTTTTATCACAGTTCCATTAAGTTTAGCGCTTTGGAAAATAATGACTTTTTTTCACCACAAACAATCATCTTAATTGGGATTTGGACCTGGAGGCTTAAATTTTATGACCTAATCATGATGGCGTTATATTGTGGTAAATGAAAATGTGTTTTAAGTGCAACCACCCAGCTGTTGTTTTGCTCCACTGATGACTGGATTTGTTTCATTAGGGTGTGTACTTAATGTGCAATGGAGAATGAGTGATTTGTGTTTTTGACTGCTGAATGAGATAATGAGATCCTTTGATTTAATGGGAAGGACACAAAATTGGCTCTCCACACTCAAGTACATGCAGAGGAATAAACCAACATAGCAAGCTACGATTTCCAAGCAGTGTAGAGATTTTTAGGGTACAGTGAGCTACTTTTCTTTGTTTCTAAGTTTCTCCGCATTCTTATAAATATTTTATTTAAAAGCAAATGCTGACTGGTTGAAACTAAAGTGATTCCTGCAGGGACTCAACAATAAGCTAAAAAAAAAACATGCATTATCCCTAAATGTTATCTGCTAACTTTAGATTTATTAACGTATAATCATTTAGTCATCCAGTGTTTTTTGCTTATCCAATATGATGGACTGTCAAACCTTTTGCTGAACAACAGTGGTCCTAATGTTTGATCTACAATTGCTGCTGAAATGTTTAGTTACAATAAGGTACAAGCTGTCTAACTTTTTCACACCTGGAAAAAGGGAGAAAAGGGGAAAAACATTAGCCTTGTTTGTCACCTTCCCAATTACTTAATGAATTTTGACAGTTTGGGGCTGTGCTCATTTATAGTTGATTCATTTGTAGCTTAGCAGGCAAGATTAAAAATAGTGACCTTGTTTTTACAAACATACAGAATAACACACCTGCAAAAAATAATTAGACACGTTTCTTTTGAAGAAAAAAAAAGTCTCAGTTTATTTGGGAGAAATGTGATATGAATTTCTGTAAAGAGAAGGAAAAAGAACTGAGGACCTTGAAAGTCACATTTTAAGAAAAGTTACAGAATCATATTTAGATTGATATTAGAAAAGGTTCACACATTTACAGCTAAATGCATAAGATCTGAAAATACGGGAATAAAAAAAATGCTGAACCATTTGGACTTTATTGTTCAGCCCAAGTGGGGGAAGAATGGACTGAACCTCTCCCCAAAGACAATTTGAGTGTTTTTGTTCTCAACTGGTTGAGAACATTATGGTGTGGGTATTTTTACAGCACATATTACAACAATCAATAAAACTCTTGTTTTCAGACAAAGAAAGGAAAACTGCAAGAACGTCTCAGTAGATCTTGGCCTTGGCTATAAAAGCTTTTGTAGAAATCAATAAATACATTCCTGTGTGTTCCTTGTGTCCCCAAATTTTGTACCCGTAACTTCATTTGTGGACTAAATTGCTTAATTTTATTATTAGAATTATTATTGTCTGTACACACAGTACCTGGAGTGAGTTTCATCACAAGAGAAAAAGACATATTTACAGAGAAAAACAATGACATACTCAATGTTTATTTTAAGTTTATTAGTCAGACAAATCAGACTAATGACTAATGACAGACATGCAGTGCTCACATCTGCACAGACCCTCAGAGTAACACTACAGACAAGAGACAAGGGACCCTGGATATATGTAGCACTTTGGAAGCATCATTTTTGTGAAATACTTGGATTAAAAGATTTATAACAATTAAATTTACTAACTGACCCACAAAATGTGGCACTTCGGCAGTCTCAAAGCTTTTAATCCTTACTGCAATGCTGAATAAATTAGATATAGGCTTTGACTCTGCCTCCATCTACAATGGATAGATGGAGGGATGGACAAATTAATTAATAAGTTAATGGACACTTTCAAAATAAACTGAGGTTAACTTCATTTCCTTCCCATTTGATCGTCTCATGTCCCCTTTTGTCAAACCCATCGTTTCATGACAGCCATCCTCCCTCCTATAGCCTCTCAGTGATTTCATCAACTAAAGTTAGTTGTAAAATATTCCTTACCTCGTAAAAGCATCCGACTCATTCAGCCGAGAATGTCGAAGCTGTGTTTAATATCCACAGTGACACAGAGCATGAAAAAGGCTAACAGTGTAGAGAATCAATAATGTGGAACCAGGCATCAAGGATAAATTTGATGAACAAGTGATAAAGAGATTGAATATTGAATGCTCTGAATACAGAATAAAGACAGGCTGCAGCATCGGATGTGGTCAATATCATCTTAAGTGTTGTAAAACCAAGGAAATACTTAATAACAGAGACAAATTTGGTGAAAAAGTTCTGAAATAAATAATTATCACCTTGTTGTTTAAAAATATCCACAGTCTAACTTGTGAATTCATTCTCTTTAAACATAAAAATGTAATATTTGAGCAAAAAACCAACATCTGAATGGATGGAGTTTGTTTCCAAGTGGAAACGCCTCTCTGACCGTCAGCTTGTGCTGCTCTTGTTCTGAGACATGAGAAGAATACAGTGCTCAACAGCTTTCCAAATTAAAGTAGGGCTTTCTCTATCATCACTCTCTGCCAGACAGTCATCCCTGGATTTAGCCATAGGACATGGCAGATTTAAGGCCGCCGTTAGACCAGCTACACACTGGGCCTCCCAGTGATTTCACCTCAGGGCACATAGTGATTTTACCACCAAGCTTTTTCCCTCCTCATGTCCACCTTCTCTCCTAAAGAATTGCACAACGTGCGACAGCAGTCCTAAAAGTTCAATAACTGTTGAGTCTCAACTCAATTATGGGATTTTGTAATGCACTGCTATCAAGAAATGAAAATAATTAGGACAGTTTGTCATTATTATATGACACAGACATAGAAATAAAGAAACAAATCCACTCCTAATGCTTACAGGAAATTGGTTGCCTATATATGGCAACTGTGCTTCGTTAGATGAGATTCTGCTAACTGGTATTCAATGAACAACTAATTTTGTCTCTATTGTATTGGAATTATAATTGATTTGGTCTGTATGTTATTGGATCTGGATCTGACTGTATGATTGGACTAGAGGTGTGCTGATCGATCGGCGGCCGATCATAATCGACCGATTTCTGTGAAAAAGTCTATGATCGGTGATCGCCGGTCACTGTCTCTTGTTGCCGATCACAAACAAAGATTTTACACATGTATTAAAACTTTCACTATGTAATAACATGAGATAGATCATCTCTGAAAAAAATAATCGACCCCTCCCTGTGCTCTGCAGAATTAGCCCGCTCAGTCACAACCAGCCAATCAGAACCAGAATTAATCAGCTAGCCAAGCTCTCGGGAAGTTTTGATTCAGTAACTCAGTATTGTTTATTTTGATGCAACTTGCATTTGACTCTGAATGAATATTTATATTTTTCTTGACATTATTTGATATAGGCAGCGATGTGAGATTTATTGGACTTATGCATAACTATGGTACTGAGGACTTACTGTTAAAATATTATTTTGCTGATTGCAGGTTTTTCAGTTGTCCTTTTGACTAAATAGCTGCTGTATTGTGCCTGCAAATATTTTGTAATTTGTCTAAAGTAGGTGAATTTAGTGCCAGATCATTTTTACATTTTGCCAGATGAGATCACGTAGCAGTATTTCTGCCTAAAGCAAAAAATGAACAGCCAATCCATGTGATTAGCAAAGATCGGCCTCATGGGTGATCGGTATTGGAATCGGCAGCAAAAATCTTGATCGGAGCATCCCTAGATTAGACTGTACTAAACGAATTATTTTGAATTCAATTTATCAAGAGTTAGCTTCTACAGCTGGAGCCGAACTGCAGCCGTGTGTCTTGTAAAGTGTTTGAGATGACATTAAAAGTTTCATTTAAAATAGCAGAACAACTTGGCTGACTGCTTTAAGTTTATTTGGCTCAGGATTTTTGATCTGAGCCAAATATATCATCACTGTAATCATCACTTGGCTTAACTATTATGTCAATTAACTTTTCCTTTTTGCTCAGAGCACAAAAGAGACTCCAGGTTCAACTCCTCAAAAATATTCTGTAAAATGTGGATCTAGATTTTTATTATCAACAAAATCCCTCAGATAATAACTTATAAGTAGCTTATAAGTTATTATAAGCTACTTGTAAGTCACTTATAATAACCTAGAGGTCCCAGAAGTTATCAACTGAGGATATAAGTCACCTTGTAAATAACTCAGATTTATATTATGCAACTAGTATTCTCAGAAACAGTATATCGCACATTTTAAATGTATATTGATCTAAAAGGATACAAGATATTTGTTCTCTCTTGTAGTGTTTTTCCAGCAGCGCTGGCTGCAACTGTAAAATTTAACCAACATGTCACATGCATATTTTCTTTGTGAAGACATCAGTATGAAGCATCAGCAGACAGCATTCTGAGAACTTGAACACAGCTAAAAAAAATTGTACTCCAACTCATCGGACATGACACATTGCCTCAAGATATCACACATCACATCAACAAACGGGAATTATTGTCCCCTATGTAAACCACAGCAAATCACATAAATTATTTTTAGCTCAAATCCTTATATTGCTGACTGAAACAGCTGTGTTGGCTTTTTCAGAGCCTTACTATAGTGATTAAAGAGGATAGCATCCGCACTTCAGGCCAGTTCTCCCTGCATCACCCCTGTCCCTTGTCTCCTCCGCTCCGCTTTCCTTTCCTCTGTTACAGCCATTGCGGCTAATCAGCGCCTTGAATTTAATCAGGCTTCATCTGAACTGAAAGTTGGCCCTAAGCAACAATGGTTGAGCAGGGAATTTGTGAATGAAGAACATGGTCGGACTTCTAATTATCAAAGCAGGGAGAGACAGACAGAGCTAACATTGTTGTAATTGGTCAACTTGTGGATGAGAGGGAGCGAGAGTGAGAAAAGAAAAAAAAAAAAAAAATCAAGTGAGATGAGAAACAGAAAAGGGGATCTGAGAGGAGCATTTGGAGGAAATCAAACCAAGCGACTCAAGATGGTATCCCTCTTATTTAAGTGTAATCTCACACTGAAGCACAAAATGCAATGGGAAGCAAATTAAGCCAACATTCTTTACTGCTTTACTGTTTCTCAAATATCAGCAGCAGTCAATTTTCTCCTCCTACAATAATCCGATCTGTATACTATCGTTCGTTTATTAGAGTGTTACGATTTTTGAAACAGTCATTATACAATTAAATGAACTGTAAACTATTTTAGTGTCAAAACCTGCGACGTCAAAAGCACAATTGTCTTTTCAAAATGTCCTCAGTCGTCCACCCACACAGATGTATGTCAAAACACACTTGGAAACAGAGAGGAAGTATAAACCAAAGAAGCAACGTAAACATTTGAATAAATGTGGTAAAGGGAAAT
Source organism: Alfaro cultratus (assembly GCA_903066825.1). Classification (NCBI taxonomy): domain Eukaryota; kingdom Metazoa; phylum Chordata; class Actinopteri; order Cyprinodontiformes; family Poeciliidae; genus Alfaro; species Alfaro cultratus. The sequence goes on along the minus strand of CAEFZX010004357.1, from coordinate 38,728 downwards.
CTTCCCAGAGAAAATCCCCCAGAGTAATTGCACTGCATGAGATAACAGTCCGCCTCCTCTCCAATCCTGTTTGAAATTTAGAAAATCAGTCTGCTGAAGCTCGGAAATTTTTCAACCTCTGATGTGGGGGAGAGTTATGCTGACTGGCCCACAAATGAAATTCATTGGAATCCTAACGTCTTTCAGTCTCTTCATCACGTTAGTTGTGATAAATAGTCCCAGTCTGGAGCAGAAATATTTTTTTTTGCCTGAAATGCCCAATATTTTATGATCCTGCATTTCCATAAGCCTAAGTAGATGGGTGCAGTTATTGAAATAGGTCCACTGCAGCTATGTGCAAGCAGCATATAAGACAGTATTGCAAAAACTTTCTTACATATATATCCAGTCACCAAGCATAGCGGTATACGTAAATAAATACACGAATATCAGCTCCGACCCGTTGCTGTTCATCTTCTGCCCACAAAAGCAGAATAATGGGTCTGACTAATAGTGATGTCTGCAGTGGAGCATAGTTTAGTTTTACAGAGATGATCAATTGTGTGTTTTGAATAAATATCAAGATAAAAATTTGATGTAATTAGTGCATAAAATGAGAGCTAAGTAGGTAGAAGATTTTCTATTTCTTCAATCCTATATTAAAGGATCAGGAATGAAAAAGTACCTGTGTTACAATTTAGTCTTACTTTTCATGATCCCTTTTTCTTGCGTGAATAACAGTACTGAAGAATGACAGATTTGACATGTCCCACAACAACAAAGTCATTTAGGGTGAGGTTTTTGCTGATACAATCCCAGTTCGACAATGTACATTGTAATTAAAGTTAATGACATTTAAATATAGTTCTTAAGAAATTTTGTAAAATAACCAACAACAGTTCATCAGCATCATATGATCTAGATTATTACAAATTATCTCATTTGTAAATCACTATGGATGAAATTCCCTGCCAAATGGACAAACATTTATTGCATCGCTCATTCTTATTGGCCGGTGAAAGCCGTGTTATTTTTTTCCCCCAAAATTCCATTTTTTTCATTTTAATTGTTCTGGTTTCCATTTCTCTGTTCCAACCACATTTATTAGCCCAAAAAGAGTGTAATTATAGAGTGGAGGTCTATTCTGTCGACTGAGAGGAGAGTCACCAGGTAGTGACAGGTATGGGAGCTGCAGCAACCAAAATACTACATGAACTCCTTTGGCTGTCGCTTTTCCTTCTCACTGATCTCAATGACCTGTAAAATTTCATGTTTTTTTTATAGATTCCCTTGTGTATGTTAAACTCCACTATTCTGTCCACATTTTCTGCATCACAAAAATCACAGATATTTTATCTCACTGGATCCAGACAGAGCAATCCCTCCTATACATTTTTGTTGACTGTAACATATTGTAACAAATGCTTGGTCCTAACTAAAGCCTCACCAGAAAAACATCAAACACTGTATTATCCATATTAACATAAACAGCATAATATTCTGGTAATGCATCATCTGACACAGACATTGTTTTATATATATACAGATAATGTTTTCCACTGAGCAGTTTCTTCAAGTGCATGGATATTGTTAGCATATTTCCACTGTTTTGACTCAATGATTTTGATAATAACATGCTGTACGTCAAAGCCGTTTCAGTTCAGATGTATATGAAAGAGTCTCCCTTTCTTATAAACTTTTTGCTTTGAGCAAGATAACATTTAATGAGTACTGTTTCAACTCCTCTCAGTTTATGTCCAGACAGAAAGCTACAAATGCAGTCTAATGAATTTGAACTTTATTGAATAGAGTGAAAAAGACTGAGCTTGCAGGAGACAATCCAGATGTGTTACTCCAACTAAATAAATTACATTTTCAGTAAAACGAGCTACGCCTATAAAAAAAAAATATGTAGATTCTTCAATTCAGAGCTATGATCCTGAAATCTGAATTTAAATATGATCAAGTATAGAAAGCTTTCACTAACACATTTACGGTTCTTATTGGTCCTGTTGTTGTATAAATTAATATTTATGGGTCACCCATATGTCATATGTCATTGCCTTCCTGTGCGACTCCACTCAAAAAAAAGTTCTGCTTCCAGCAAAGTCTGAGCTCGCTCTCCTTCACTTGGGTCGCCCCTGGTTTTGACCGGACCAATCAGAGAACAGAAAGAGAAGAAGTGAATGATGACGTCAATTTTCTGCACTGTTTTAGAATTGCAGTCTGCCTGTAGTTGAAGCGAATGAAGCCATTCAGTCAGTGTTGGCCACGCTTCCAAATATTGAATTTACATCGTGCAGGCGTCTTCTGGTAAGCTTCTTAGCGTTGAACTGGTGCATTACGTCACAGGCAAACGTCCGCAATTGGGTAAAATTTAAAACCTCAACACAGTCCATGCCTCCAGGAAGTAATTGTTTCTCAATAGCAGAGAGCCAGGCCCTCTGCATGAAGCAAAGTGTAATACAAGGGGCTGGTTTTTAACCACGCTCATTTAGATTTAAAATACTGATAATTATGTTATAAGACTGATTATGTTTTAGAGGATTACAGTTTTTACGTGAAGCTACCAAGGCAGGTCCCAAATAAGGAAGATAACCAGTACTTCTATAACCATATGTAACACATTTTTCTTTCCTTTACGTTAATAGCATCGGAACATTAACTGCATTTGTGTTCAGAGGTCAAATATATTGTTCAAAGACGGACATCACAACCTTCTGTGTCTTACACACACACACACACACACACACACACACACACACACACACACACACACACACACACGCACACACACGCAATTGCCTCTCTTCTCCACTCTCCTCTCTTTTATAGTGTCATTCATCCTCCCTCTCTGCCTAAAGTGTGCCCATTAATATCTGTAATACTGGATCCCGTCCAAATCTGCTGCTGCTGGAGCAAGGCTATACAGTAGACTGTAGTGGGACTGAACTCACATTCACAGATTGTGCTGCAAACTTTTTCCTCGTGGAAAAGAAACAGAATTCAATTATGAGATGAAAAGTAAGATACATGGTCATTGTACCTGGTGTTGTTCATTTATTGACGCATTTAAATAAATGTGACTAAACAAAATCCCCTTGAAATCTGTTTTTGATGCAAAAGACATTAGTATAAACTACACTGTATTCTGTTATTTTTGATTGTACTGAAGTAGATTTAAATCTAGATAACCAGGGTACAAAGTAACAAGACCAAAGACAAAAAATGTAAATGAATCATTAGCCACTAGTCAGAGGATGGAAAACTTACTGTGGATACTTGGTGATTACTATAAAACTCTGTGAAGGGCATGAAAATGATTTAAAAGATGAAGCAAAATCACAATCCAAAAGAAAGCAAAAGAAGTAGATCAGGAGAGATGAGCAGAGATCAAATCAAGGTAAGACAGGCAGCTGACCCTGTGATCAGCTATAAATACACATGGACAACAGGACTAAACGTAAAGGAAAAACAAGGCATTGAGAACTGGACGGGTCAAACAAAAGTAATGCTGAAGCATCACAACAAAATGTGACAATTCATAGATTTTTTTCCATATTAAAAATAAATAATGTCCATTTTGCATCCACATGTTCATTCCCATGTATGTATTTAGGCATTGCATATGTTTTTTTCTCATGGTAGTAAAAACTTGAAGAATTTTGGAGATAGAGAAAAAAATTCTCAACTTATAATACTCATTTATATAGCTACACTAACCTCATTTCCTAATAAAAAATGATGAGGAGATTATTGATAATAACTTTTAAAAAATTGGGTGTAAAAGTTGGTACAAAATGTTCCTAATGGGTGTAAAAGTTGGTGCACTCCTATGGTTGGTATAAAACATCTCATAGAAAATGCTTCCTGTTCATACTTGGAAAAAGTTTGTGCCATAAAAGAATTCAATTATGTCCCTTCGCAACTGTGAAGGGGCATAATAACCTGCACCTGACAACACACAACATCGACTTCACAATGGATGCAAGAATTACATGAATCCCTGACTTCATATTTCCATTCTTCTTGTTTGGCAGTTGCCAGCATTAGAAACTTGAACTTGAGTCCTGAATGTGTTTTATGAAAGGAAGAAACCCAGTAAGCCGACTCAAACATCTGATCTGGATCCTGATCGTGTCATGGACTGCATATGCTTGGGAACATCAAACCCTTCATTAACAATGATTGCATGCCTCATTGAAGCTTTACAATGATGAGGATGTAGAGATTGATTGATTGCACACTGTGATTTCTTTAACTGCAATTCACATCTGGAAAAGCGGCATGATTATAATCATTAGTGATTACTCTCATCGAGAGCAGAGTGACCTTCATACCTCGAGCCATTTACATTTTTTTCCTCCCCACATATACGTATTTTGTTCTCTGTGACAGAATGGTTGGTCCTTGCCCATCTTGTACATTTGATTCTTATTTTTGAACATGCAAAAAGAATTGTTTAGATTAAGACGCACTGTACCAAGATGAACGGATAAATACTTTAAGTATGCAGTAAGTAAATCCACAGACCTGCCTTTTTAAAAGACAGTGCTCTGAAAAAGTATTTGCCCACTTACAGGGGAGGGGAGTTGTGAGCAGCGTGTATACAAACTTGATTGACAGTGCTAAGTCCCGCCTCCTGGCTCTGATTGGTTGTTCTTAGATAAAACGAGGAGAAGACAGGCCTGAACTTTTCAACAGATTATCTGTCTCGTCCTACACGGTCATACTGATATTTTTAATAAGTATGTAAAAAAGAAATTATGAAAATTACATAGCCTACTGCAACTTCAAATGTTTGAAATCATCAAACAAATGTTTAAAACAAGCTTAACCCTAATAAACAGTTTTGAAATCTTGATTTGATACACACACACTGGATACAGTTTTCTTAATTTATTAGTATAACTTCATTTATTTTCCTTTGCTAATGCAGGAGATTATTTTCTTTAATTTTATCAACATTCGAGAAAGAGACAAAGCAAACAGTCGAGCAATTGTTCTTATAATTTGCCCTTTTTAGCAACAGAGGTGGAGGCCTAGTTTCGGCTCCAGATCTTATCATAAATAATAGAAGCATCAGACCTTGACAAACCTTTCTAGGAAAGACTGTTGAAAGTTAATTAAGGAAAACCACTGCCATTTTAAAATCTATATAATAAGAACAAACTTTTTGTATTAATAAGAATGTTTTTATATTGCTATTTCAAGCACACATCAACCATATCACTACACAGTTTTTTTTGTTTTTTTTTCATGTTGACTGTGTCAGATAAAAAAAAAAAAATCTACATGGACCAGCAGGACCGCAAAGAATAATATCACAGTCAGAGATGTGGACACATGTTAGATTGGTTAGTCTCCTGTGTGATAGCAGAACCTGTTACATCGAGGGAATATCCAACAACAAGACAGATCATGGTGACCTCACCTCCAGCTGTAAACCAGAGACGATATAGTATCTGAAATATTATGTCAACTCTTATAGTATATAGAGTAGAAACTGAAAAGCTTTAAGTGCCTCGGGGCAAAAGACCATGTGATTTAAGGACGGCCAACGTAGATCGCTGTTTGAAAGGGTCCAACCAACAGACTTTTCCTTGTTGTGGGAAATGTGAGCTGCCATTTTTAATTGCCAAGGACTCGCAAATAGATCCAAGGCTTCATCTACTGTATGTTGGAACATGCAGCCTAAAGAAGAAGTGTATTCTTTACTCAGTCAGAGATTTTTATGTAACTGTTTTATGTAAAAAATGAAAAAATGCAACTAATTCAAACTATGAAACTTCAGAAAGTCACGTCTAAATACAAAGGAAACAAGATTCTTTTTTGATGGTCATTTGTTTGAATGTCAAAGTTAATAAAATATTTTATTAACCAAGTATGAATGAAAATTTTAATAAACCTATCAAATTTACATTTAACGTGGTTTTTATTTATTTTTTTTATTTTACAAGCTTTTTTATATTAGCTCAAATATTAACACTTGATAGTGACAGGAACTCTGCCTTAAAAGTGATCATCGCTAAGGAAACTTCCCAAGCTTAAACTTTTGGAGCTCATCACTAAGGATAATTAGTGAAAAACAATGTAAAAATGTGGTGAAAGTTTGAATGTTTTATTGCCAGAAGGGATTTCAGTTGATCATTGAGAATTGTAAAGCTAACTTGATATTTTAATAAAACGTAGAAAAACTTATTTTTTAATTGATACTTGTTTTATAATGTTTTGTTATATCAGAAACAAACTTCTTGGTTGAACAAACAATTCTCTCAGGAGAATGAATCTTTTTGGGCTTACGGCAAATAAAATGGAGCGTCACCTTCGACATCAGTGAATATTTCTAATGTGTCCATTGACGTGAAATTCACCCCTGCTGTAAGCCCCAATTCTTTCATTCACCTGAAAGATTTAAGCTTATAGTTGCTATTTGTTCGACCCAGGATGTAAATGCTTTTGCTGTTGACATACAAAACTATCTTTTTAGGAAAAACAACAGCAGCATTAAAGTTATCAAAGTTATCCAAAGCACAAACGCTGACGTTTGCTTTAGAAGTTAATTTACAAACATTATTTCTGAACTTTAGACAAAGGATGTTTTGCAGTCCACCAACTCACAGAAAACAGAAACGATTCCTCAAATGTAAGCTGCATGAAGCCTAAATAAGGTTTAGGAGATTTGCCTCAGCCTGCATTCATGGTCATGCATTGAATCCAAAGTGAGTAAAAATATTGAGAACACTGGAACTCCTTCCTGACTTTGTTCCTTATTTAAAAAAACAGAAGAAAACATTAAAAATGGCTCCTAACTAAGATAAGTAAGTATGGAGTACATTTGGGTTGTTGTTTTTTCTGCCACTGATATATATTTTAAATAGTGCAGTTTAAATCTATGCAGTCCTGACAAGAGTGTCAGCGCTAAATCGCCAATATGTGAAGATCCTGAATGCCAATGGTGTGGAAAATACTCTGAATTATTTTGAAAATAGCATTTTAAGATCACTGGGAATATTTAAATGGACAGGGTTATACTTGTGCTGCTCAAGCCAGTCAAAGCCAATAAATTCTTTCATCTACTAAACTCAGCATTTTATCTTAAAGCACATAAAAAAATTAAATTGGACAGAAAGAGCGGACTGAAGTGTGCAGAAGAAAAACAAGGATGAGCATTGACAAGAAGAGAAGGGTGGTTACTATAAATCAACATACTAAATCTTATGTCCAAAAAACCAATGTCTGCTTTTGAGTTGTGAGAGAAAGATGAGAAAACCAATGTATGGTCTAAAAGAATGTAAAATTAAAGACAAATCCCATCTGGGTTTTGAGGAGTAGCAGTGGTAAACGTCACACTTATGAGTCTAACTCAAAAACCTCTAAGAGGATCTGGCAGTCTTGGAAATTGGGCTCAAGATTACCTTCCAACATTTACTTATTAATTATCACAATGACAAAGCAATAATTGTTATTGGTAAACAAAGTACAGTAAGAGTTGAGAGTAATCTGAAATTTTACATCTGTTGTTAGAGAAGTCAGAAAACTGTGCGAAGGGAAAACATAATGAGTAGTAAAACCAAGTTGCTGTCAGGATGTGACTTCGTCTGGAGAAATAAGTGGATGTTATTAAGTCCTGAATATGAAGATGAGTAGTTAAAGTTTGACACCCTGGTGTACCTACTGTATGTTTGAGACCGTTCCTTTGAAGCAAAAATAAAAATAGCTCTTGAGTTGGCAGCATTTTAAGTACAGGACGGCAGACACTTGGACAATTGATTTCTGCTTTAAAGAAAATCACTAAAGCTTGCATGAGTCGTGACTGCAATTGATCATCTGTGGGTCAAAATAAAAAATTTCAATAACTCTGATAGAACAGATACTCTTTGTAACATCTAAAAAAACGTAGGACCACTTAATATACGGGCTTATCAAATATGGACTAAATTGTGGTGTATTGATTATAAATTCTTTAAACATGTGGAGATTTACAAAAGCCTTACTCTGTTTTCACACATTTAACAAAAAACTTGTCTTGTTTTCTTGGACCCAATGTAACTTGTGGTGTCGTCCCATGAGCTTTGTGAATTATTACACTCTTAATACATTTGTGAAAAGAATTGGAATAATTCTAATTAATGCTCAGTTCTTTTAAAATGAATGTTCACAAGTCAATGCCAGACTTTAGTCTCTGGAAAAGAATGGGATGTAAACACAAGTATATACTTATGCCTTACATTACATATATGAATATGATGTAAATTCCAATTAATTTACATGACCGTATGTAGATTTTAATATTTTTATTTAATTGTCTAAATCACCTGCGTAATATTACATATAAAATGCATCAGCATGTGATCAACATGTCTAAAAAGGGATAATTTTTCCTCCCCGATAACTACAGTGAAGTATTACTAAATATCAGAAAACAGGCAAGCTCTAGTTTTGGGAAAAGGAAAAAGAAAAGCAAAAGGAGTGAATACCTCATATGAATTTGAACAAGAGGGTCTTTTCACCCAGCTAATCTAATCACGCTGGGAAAAAGGTGTTGGTACATTCAATCACAAATTGAATTCATTTGGTGAGCCACTGTAGTTAGACTCAGATGGAAGATCATTATTGCACACATTGATTGCTAATTTACAATAGGTATATTTCCCTGCATGGATATACAAAGAGGGCAACCTCCACCAGAGCACAATCTGACTGCAGATAGATGAATGTTTTTCTACTATTTACTGTGAGCAGGGAAAATCAAACGCAAGGTTTCAACAAAGGACAACTTTTCTTGATTAGTCATAACTTCTGTGATGGTTGACATTCAAAATTCTGTTATAAAACTACTTTTAGCTAGTACAAATTGTGGACCAGTATAATAATAAATTCTGCTGCAGTATGACACATTTTAACACCTCTACAGCAGGACAGTATAACTTGTTACAATGTTGTTTCAGATTTTGACAGCACTAATGCATATCTGTCACACTATAAGAAAAATAGATTGGCATCATATGGATTAGGGAACGGTATATTACATATGCAAAGTCTTTCAACTGTACCTGAATGTTAGTGTCACTATACCAGCTCCCAATCTCAGTGATCCAGTACCGAGCCATCTGTCATTGTCAGTGTAATTAATCTGGTGCTATTAAGTGGATAATGAGATGCTGTCAAGGGTTTCACATCCCAGAGACTTGTTTCCTGTCTTTGTCAGAGCACGGAGAAGAAAGCCTGTGAGAAGGCTGTGCTGTAGCACCCTGGCTGCTGCTGATGCAGAGAAGACTTTTATAAACCCACTCTGCGAATGGTACGCACGCCACAAAAATCAAGAATGCACTCTTTGAGTGGTTCTGGCAATCAAAAGTCAAGAGGGGTTTTGTTTTTTGTGACTTATCCCACCTTCTCCCCTCCCCACCCACAAAAAAAATGTTAGACATAATCATACAGGTTAAACTATACAATGAGTCATGCAGCGTAGGTATGATTGTGGTGACCATTTCGCAGTTTCAAGGGAAAGGCGCAAACTCTGCTAAAATTAAACCGACACAGTCTGAGTACCAACTTGCTCTGAGAAAAAAATCGTTTGCAATCACACGTGAGAATTAAACGCCGCACTAGACAGGCCGCTACTGCTCAGGATGGAAATTGCCCTGCCATGTGTAATATCTCATGCAAAAGCATTGCTTTCAAGATTCACGGTATTTGCCTACTTCCTTTCAAGAAGAATTCGTGGTGGAAATGCAAAGCTTGCAATAAACTAATCCTTGGCCACCGTCACGGAACAACAACATTTTCAATACAAAACACCTGTTATGTTTTCCACTTCATTTTTATTCTTTCTTTTTTTCTTGGATGCAGTGCAAGACCAACTATTTTATGTGTTTTCCCATGCTGAGCAAGATAATTTTTTTTCTACTAAACATATAGCGAGAAAGAGCAAACTGTGGGTTCTCCTCGGCGTTCTCCTGTTTCGTACACTAGCTCTGCCTGCCGCTGCCGCTAAATCATTTACCTTCAAACCTGATATTCAGTAGGAGGTGTTTAGAATGATCGGGTTTGTTGAACCTGTTATTAGAGCAGAAGGCCTGCCTACATCAAAATAAAGCAAATATATATATATATATATATATATATCTTTGTACTACTATTGTAATACATTACATAAAAAATATATTTAAAATTTTTTTACAAAACTAACTTTTAAAATCGTATAAATTGTTCCTATTGTTCAAATCGGCATGTTTTTTTCTTTACTTATTATTACTCTTATTATTTTAAAATTATACATATATTTTCTTGTATTATTTTTCTTTTTCTTTTCATCAACTTATTTTATGATTATTTTTACAGCACTTTGGTGCAGTTTCAAACCTGTTTTTAAAGTGCTATATAAAGAAATTTGACATTGACATAATTTACATCTTACTTTAAGATGTAAATTTACTTTGGTAAAAAAGAAAAGTTGCAAAAATTTTAGGTACACCAAAACATGGTGGTCATAAGCATAAAATAAAAATATAATGTGAATCAGTGCAAATAGTTTAAAAAGTCCATCTGCAGCTTTGTGGAATGTAGCCTAGTTGCTATATGTTATGCTATTAGAAAAGAAGTGTGTTTTATAAGCTTAAAACTTTTATTATAAATGGTTAAAGTAAGAAAATTTAACACATTGTGGTTTCCAGAAAAGACATGCAAATAAATGTAACAAGTTTGGTTCCTTAAAATAACATGTAATGTCATTAAAATATTCCTAATTGCAGTCTGCAGCACAAGCACAATGCACTGATGTGTTTTTTCTGGTGTTTTTTGTGAGTAGGAGGACACAGAAGGTTAAAATGATCTGTGATAAGAACCAACCCTACAGCTACATTACAGTGTGCAAATTACAGTCATCAATGATTAAAACCTTCTGTCACTTGAAAATTGATGCAAAAAAGTCTGGAAAGTCAGAAGGAAAATGGTTGGCAGGAACACAGGGTCAATAAATTGCAGTACAGTATTACACATTTTGCAGACCTACTTTAAAGACCTGGCATTTATAAGTAGTAAATTAAACCATTTCCATCTGATTACACGTGTAATGGGGGTTAAAGACCAGAGGGAGATCTTCACCTTAGTCTGACAGATGAGTTATGGTAAAAAGAAGGCAATGTGGAGAATGTATTTCATTCAGGTGCGCAAAGTTTTGGCTGTGTTCATTTACCATAAAAGAGACAATCAACTGATCACTTCACCATGTTTAACTTGATAAAGAGAGTAAGATAAGTACATTTTACAATGTGGTAGTTGAAAACATCCAAAAAGCCAGCAACAACATAACCAGTCAATCTGAAGGCTGCATGCATATGACTAAATATTAAAATGACTAGTTTATAGTTTCAGGGTAGAAGAGACTGTGAAGAGAACTGGATCAGTGCTCCTTTTTTCTGAATGTAGTGCAGGCAGAGAAAGCACAAAATAAATACAATGTAACCACAGTTGAAAGCTGGTGGTCTTCAGAGACTGAAAAGTCTCAGTTGTACTTTCAATGCCTTCTGCTTGCATTTGCTAAATAAATACCCAAAATAGCAAAGTAAAGTAAAGTAATGCTAACCCTCAGAATCTTTAGAATGGCAACAATTTCACCCCTAAAAGAAATGCTATCTATGTACATGAAGCCCTGCAAAAGAACATTACATTAAAAAAAACTAAACAATTTTTCCTTGTATGAAGGAAACACTTGTCTAAGTCATGCAGCTATTAAAAGCCATCTTTGAATCCCGCAATACATTAAACTCCAGGAAACAGATAAATGAATGACAGTGCCTAATGTGAACAGAAGTTTAAACTGATACACAAGTAATCTTGTTGTGCCAAGAGAATCCACAGCTAGCATTTGCTACTAAACATATTACACTGATCTATCTCACCCTCTATATCTCTATCTACTAACAGAGAAGTGATTTGGCTAACCTTCAGTCGCATCAGCAACTTGTAGGAAAATTTAGCACAAGAGGCAGTCGATGTTTGTGCAATCTCAATACAGCTAAATTCTCATTGGGTAGATTGATGGTTGACACTAGAAGCTTGTCTCTGGGTTCTGGAGTCAAGCATCATTACTGCAGCCAAGCACTGCATGTATGTGGTTAATGGCGGTACAGAGCAGTGTGCATGTAGACCAGCTACTCAATGAGGCTTTACAATTTGTTGGGGAGAGAGAAAAAAAATCCAATGCTTTTCACTGCTCTGTGTAGTGACCATCCAACAGCCTCTGACTTGGCTGTTGTCACATTGCCAAAACAAGATTCTTGATTTGTGATGTGACTTTCTAAAACTTTTTTAAAACTTGGAGACATGCCAGTTTGTCTAAACTCTTGACAAGTCTTGTAATCGGTGACACCCAGTTGATGGGGTTTCTGAAAAAACAAATGCCACTGAACAATTATTTGAAGTACAAAGTCAAAAACAAACGCTTCGGTGCAAAGTGCAACTAACATATAGCAGTTCTTGCAGGGGTTTTTTTGCTGTAAATTTACTTGATGCATACCATTAAAAAATACTATGCAATATAATTTAAAAAATGAAAGAGTAGAGATGCTCAAACATGGTCTATTTCTTTCTGTGTGTCTTCATGCTTGTCTAAATTTAAGGTGAGCAGCCATGCTGGCAACTGAAAATTGAGATTTACTCAGATCAGTAAATCCTGAGAACTCTGAACTGTTTCCGACAAATGCTTGACAACACTTCCATTCAGTATCAATCTGTCTTTGGTCTCTCAATTTACTGCTACGAAGCCTGTGTACAAAGTTGCACTGCTTGGAAAACTGTGCAAGGATGCTTTTGCAGCTGCTCAAATAAAGAAATGAAAGACAGCCCACAGAAGTTGTATCATCAGAACTGAGCATTTTAAAACCCATTAGGAACAATGATCTCTTAAAATGTTCCTATCAGCCAGAACAAAAATTAGACTTCCATAAGTCATTAATTTTTCAAACAAATCAGACTATGTTCTTTTAAGTTTCATAGGCATTGCTTTAGTTTTGTGTGTTTTACAGGTAGGACAATTATTTGAATTACCATCACCCTCTGTTGACAGAATATAGCTTTTTTGATACAAAAATGTCAAAAGAAAAAGTGATTTGTGTGATCTCTAAAAGCAACTTTATGTATGTGCGGCTATCAGATAGTAAAAACGATACAAATTTGAATGTTTGAATATCTCCATTAGTATGGCATGGTCAGATTATATGGAAAAAGCCTGTGCTTTAATGTCAGTGCAACAGAAAGGTCAAAGGTCTACTATACAAGCCTTTGAAGGACAACAAGACAGATGAAAACTTACACTTTGAAAAGAGTTCTAGCAGCGAGGTCAAATCATTTTATCTAATCTAACAAGAGACTAAAGACATGTTTTCAAGGTGAATACACCCACCATCACAACCTGTTTCCATTCTTCTCTTGAGCATCACAGTTATCTTTGATTTCATGGAGTCAGACACACAGGAAAACTTTACTGCAGCCGTTAATACAGGGGACCTAAATTACACTTCATTGATCAGTGTGCAGAGCCACGACTTGCTGACTGCACTTAACATTGTAATTACATGTGAAGACCAATTATCTCATTAGTGCGAGCTGACACAAGAGGATATCTAGTGTACTACTCCCCGCTTAACACACAGTTTGTCTAACCTACTCACACAGGCCCTTTTCTGGTGTGTGATTTTACATATTCACATCTCATTTTCAGAACAACCCCATCTGCATTGTGCCACACCTGACTGGTTTAGTTGTCGCATCTCAATTGGATTAACGTGACTGTGTGAATGTCAGCGAGCTCCACATAAGCAATTAGCACAGATCTCTAACTGCATTTGTATGTGTGCAGTCATGCCTGTGCTCAAGCAAAAAAAAAAAAAAAAAGTCTCAATGAGTCAATGGGCTTCATTTGAAACATGCAGTAAAGAGAAACATCACTATTCTCTCACAGTGTGATAGATCACAGGCGGGAATAAAATCAGAGTGATCTGTCCGTAAGTACGCCAATTATCTAAAAATGTAATTGTAATTTTTCATATTATTTGATCAGCACTCATTGTGAATACACCCCCCATCTACTAAAGCTTTAAGGCTTGACTTCACTCATCCATGGTGAACATTTTCCTTTTTCCATTTAACCTTCCATGTTAGACACCTTTATAACCCTCATTAATAACAAAAAAAAAAAACTGTTGACACTCCACTGAGAGGATTAATGTGATCACTTCAGACAGATATATTTGCCTTGTATGTGTGTCGTGTGTTGGTTCCTCAACTGTGATGGGGTTCTGATTCTCAGGACAATACTTATACCAAATAGTGCAAATTAAGGTTTTCGAATTAACGAACACATCTTGGGTAAGACACTAACATGACTTCAATAGTAAATCTGCAATCAGATTAACTATTGAATCTGACTGCATATTCAACTGTATATATTTAGCACCTAAAAACAGTTTGTGCACAAGTCAAGTCTGCAAAGCATCAAATCGTATCGCAAAGATGAAGTACGTGTCTCAGTGGACCCTAAGGTGTTTACTGCATGTCCGTTAATTAGTGTGAATGGGTGGATGTGGCGCTGGTGTAAAGTGCTTTGAGTTTTCATTATAACTACAAAAGTGTTACATAAATATAGTCAATTTACCCTGAAGACTAAGAAAGCCACTTTTTATTACTTTTGGCAGTAAAAATGTATTTAAGCATAATAATAAAATTACTTTAAATTAAACATCCGATGCACCTTATTGTATTATTTAACAATTTGTTTAGAAGCTATCTATCCTAGAAGTGAGGATCCCACTCAACCAGAGAATTTACTAATTTCTCTTTTTAGCTGAGAATAGATGCGTAGATACATGAACCAGTGAAAATCACTTGGTTTTCTTGCAGCATAGGAAACAGATGGTGTGTTTATATCCGAGTAACAGAGAGTGCAGTAGGACAAAAGCCAGGAGGATTATTTGATATACGGTACATAGACTCTTGCATAGCTCAGGATCAGAAAAGACTTGTTTGCACTGTGAGACAGTCAATGTCAGACTTCTGTTTATCAAATTAATTTTCAACAACAGACATAAAATATGTTAAAATTTGCTTCCTTCTGCATGGCAGAAGGAAGAAAATTTAGGTCATGGCTAGCCATGGCTAAGTCATGGCTAGCCATGACTTAGCTGGCTAGGCTAATGGCTAGCTAGGCTAATGGCTAAGCCATGACTTAGCCATTAGCCTAGCCATGGCTAAGTCATGGCTAGGTAGACCTAGCCATGACTTAGCCATGAATAAATATTTGTTTCCAGTATAAATAGGCTCAGAACAGGAAATCCTAATGGGAACCAAAACCAATTAAACTGCACTGGGAATAAAATGTACACAAACACACTGGCACAAAAAAAATAAATAAAATTTAAAAAAACACGAACGCGTACCAATAACTAATGTAAGAAGCAAGTGCATTTCTTCTCAATTTCTACATGCAAATTGTAAGTCTTTATGCTTGTGACACTTCTATTGAGGTGCAGTCACAAAAATTGGCTTTAGAAACGTGGATTTAGAACAACAAGCCTTTGCACTAAAATTTAAGAGCAAATGTTAGCTGCACTCATTTAGGTGATAGAGATGTAGTGGAGTGGCTGTTAAGCAGTAAAGGAGCTCTCCATTTGGAGGATGATAGATGAGGCCATCTTCTTTATTCACAACCTTTCTTGACAAATGAAACAAATCTTTGCGTGGAGTCTTTTTGAAAAATGTTCCCAGGCGTTCTCTCCTTTTTCTCCACCTAATAGAGCTGATAAAACCTTTCCACACTTTTAATTAATAATAGTGGGTGATCAAATCATAGAGGTGTTCTCCTCTGCTTTGTTGTCTGTTCTTTTTTATTGAAATGATCAGAGTGCCCAGAGAGGTTCAAACCCACTGGCTGCACACTGCGTTAGCTTTTTTCTTCTCACACCAATAACCAGAGAATGTTTGATAATGAGGTTAGAGGGAGATGATTGGGTATCAAACAAAGATGACAGGGCAGCTGGAAAACAGAGTCTCTGTCAGGTGGCTGTTTGGGTGCAGTAATGTGCAATTAGAGAAGGTAAAGTATGAGAAGTCAGCAGAGTTGCAGACATGAGTAAGAAATAGAGTAATTATGGTAACACCAGAGCAAAGGAGAGCATAAAAGATTACAGCACCGCAAGCAGAAAAAATCTGAATTGTGATTTTCAGTGAAACATAAAGATACAAAGCTTGAGAAAGAAAATTAAAAAGACTTACACAAAAGCTCAATGGTAAGGAAAATTACACTAATTACTTATATAATATGGTGCAATTCAATGTACTAGACATAAAAGGCCTGGTACGCAGAGCTCAGCAAAACAAGCCTGTCATATTACCTGCTCAGTGCACACAGTTCCCAGGCCTTCTCTTATCATGTTTAAGGATCATTACACACATAAATTCATGATTTGATAAGGGTTATATGTTTGGAACCCAATGACCCATTGAAACCCCAATTCCTCTTCGACTTTCAAAAGAAAGCAGAAAGAGTCAGAGCATGACAGATTGAAAGCTGCATGTCTGGTCACAGCAATCTGAATGACAGACCAGACTGTTGATATATTTGATCGTCTGAAAACTCATGGTGCTACAACATAATGGCTCCAAATACTGCTTGGAAGCATTAATCTTGATAAGGCGGAACAACAGAGTCTAAGAGTACTTCCAAGATTGGATATTGGTCACAACTGTTTGACAGCACTGAAGCAGAGATGTGGCGAACTTATAGAAAAAGAGATCAATCTTGTGGCACAAAACAAGAGAGCTGAAATAATACAATCATTTTGTTTTTGTAAATAGTTTTTTGTTTTTTTTCACTTTCAAAGCTTAACCTCTTGCTGCCTGAATTTTACAATTATATGGAAAAACTTTGTGCTTTCTTGTCAAACCTATTCTAAATTAAACTCGTTAATTTGAATACTAAAAGTTACATCACACATCGTGGTAATAAAATCAATTAGTGTGTTTCTAGTTTGATCCCACTCCATTTGCCTCCGTCGTTGTGCCCTTGGGCAAGATACATCCCTCTCCTGGTGGCAGCAGTGCATGACAGCTTTGTCTCTGTCGGGCTGCGACAGGGCAGTCGTGGCTACAATTCAGTAGCTTGCCACCATCATCACGTGTGTGAGAATGAATGAATCACCGAATGTAGTGCAAAGCTCTTGGGGTCCTCTAGGCTTGACAAAACGCTATGCAAAAGCAATCTATTTACAATTTTTACCATTAAGGCAACATTAGCTTGACTCCAAACCACCAGATGGCAGCAAAGTGCTTCCAACGTCATTCTTAATAGGAGTTGAACATGCATCAACGAGGCTTTTTGATGCACTTATGGCAGTTTAACTGTATAGTGGGTTGATGTGAATTCATAATTGTCAAGCAAGGGATAAATTATATATTCATCTTCCACCCTAATGAGAAGTATTTTATGAAGAGTATAAAATGTTTGTGGTCTAAGGATGCTTTATCTGGGCATATTTGTGTTGCAATAATCAATTATCATCATATAATATTGTACAATACACAATGGAGGAGCTTTATTTAGGCCAATGTATTAACTAGCTGTTAAATAATCCAATTCTATGAAACAAACAAACAAAAAAATCAATCTGAAACCTGAAAGTGAAGTTGTAGGTCAGTAGGAGGGCAGTGACTGTTACACTGCTGTGGTGCGATAAAAGATTAGACATTTTCAATCTTGATCCAAACCAATAACCTCTGAAAAACCTCATCCTCTTAACAGTAACACAAAATTATTAACAATCAAAATGCTAATAATAAGAAAAAATGGCTAAAAGGTTGAAATTGGGTGCTGGGGACCGTGGTTAACAGTGTTCAGACAAAACGTAGAGAAAGTTGTTCTGCTTCATAAGGTAAGAACTTTGCTATGAATGTCATATTGTTCAGGTCTCCTCTACTCGACTGTCCGTCAGAAGCACAGATGAGTCCTGTCTGAGTAGGTCGTTTCTGCTGCATCGCTACCTTTCAAAACCCAAACTGGGAATGAGATTTGTAGCAATCTAGCAACGGAGCTGCCACTTTATTGCCACTCACAAGTCAGATGTAGAAATTTAAAGCTGTGCTCTTATTTAAATTTCAAATGCACTACTGTTTTTAAAAAGAAAATACTTTATAAATTAATCTCTTTAGGCCGTTGACTGTTGCTACTTTCTATCCATATTCGTATCAATACTTACAACATACATATAAATGAAAAGCCTGATGAAATAACAGTTATTTGACAACATTGACCCAAACAATTCAATTAAATGTGTGAGAATCTGGTGCTTTTCTCTGACAGCACACGTTCAGCTCCAGTGGGTTAGATCACCCACTCAGAAAAAGATCATTTTTCTCATCTCTCAGTTTACTTACTTTTTGTCAACTTCACTTTATACGCGCAATGTAAATGGTATATTTTACAAATTTTTCACACCAACATCTGGTACTTTGTATCAGATCTTTGTAACATTGAAGTTTTAGCCCTGTATGACTTATTTTTGTGAGCTTGAAATATACCTTTTATTGGTATTTTGACCTTGCCTGGCATTGATAATTTCTTAGTTGTTTTTTTTTTTTATTATTTCCTCTGAAGACAGATTACGGGTTCCAATGAGATTTTTTGTTTACTGCAGGAACATAGAAATTTTAATGGGCTTCCATTCCAGTAAAGTGGAGCAATAGTATGAGCAGAAGGAAAACATGACGAATTATGCTCACTGTTTCCCCAGGTTTTCTGTCAAGAAGTGTATTGCACAATGTATTGCCAGCAAATTCAGAGGTGCTTTGTATTCTGTTGGTCATGGCTAGAAAAGAACTTGACATTTAACCATGAGTGCAAAATGGCCTGTGTGTGCACATGTGCGTCCATTAATAGGGAGAATATTTTCTTTGGTATTTATTCCCTGCAGGTCTCGATTAACGTGCCACTCAGTTGAACTCCATTACTGTTTTCACAGTGTATTTTTAATAAGTGTGTCTAATGATGGCACACCCACATAATGAATACCGCAGCAATTACGATGGCCGTAAATTTATGAGAAGTTAATTTAAAAAATATGAGTTGTGACAAATGAGCTCCCTTTACTGAAATCACTAACCCTAACACAGAGCATATAGAATGTATTTCAAAGTGATTTCTGAGCCATCAAACCTGCATAACTAAATAGTGCTAAACAAATGGGGACAACAGAGCTTCCACCAACTTCCAATAAGCCCAAAACCTGCGAGAAATATGCTTTAGATTGACAAGCAAGTTACAAATCATGGAAAGCGAGAAATAAACTCAAAGCAGATGGAGGACACTGAAAAAGTAAGTGATCTCTAGCTGAACACCTTTTTTCCCCCAACAACTCCTCGTGCTGCTGTTAATTAAAGGAGCTTTTACGCTCACTGAGCAGATCACAAACAACCCAGAGTCAAGAAACGCCACACTCTGGAAGAGTCGCGTATATCCTGAGATGCAAACATTCATCCGCTGCACCTCAAAAATGTAAGTGGTAGAAGAAAGGTGGTTGAGAAAAAATTTGGAGCGAGAGAGAGAGAGATGAAGACAGAAAGAGAAATGGGAAGTGGATGTGACATTGCAAGACAGGACTGTTTGAAAATGTTTGGCAAAGAACGAAGAAAGGAAGTGATTGTAACAAAACTTGGAGACTTCGAGATCCTGGAGTGAACAAATACAGCAGAAGAGGAAGAGAGACTTTGAGCTCTGTGCGTTTTGAACATGAGCTAAGTGCCTGAATTAATCAGGCTGAGTCACAAGCTCCAAAGGGGGCATCTGCTTAGTTTAGATCTATTCAGAATGCTGTGCATGCTAGCGGGTTAAAAGATTTGCTCACCTTCATCCCAAAGCCTCATTTCAATTTGAAAAGTTTTTGTTTTTAATATCACATCTCATACATATTAGATATTTCCTCAAGGAAATGATATCGGCACTGAATTTCCTTTTTACCTCTTTGCCCCTTATTATAAGTCCTAAAAGACGTTCAGTTGCTTATTTGGAAATTATGAAGCCATGTAACTTCACTGGCAAACTTGGAAAAGTAACTGTTTTACACAATGTCTGGTGTCATAATGCATCTGACAACTATTGTTGACCAGTTGAAACCATGAAGTAAAATATTAATTTAAATTTCATAATTGGCCACTTCTTACCTTTGTCACTATATTTAGCAACTACTCTGACCCCTCGCATGACCGGCAAGAAATTCAAAAACATTTTCAGTGTTTATTTAAGATTTTTGAAGATACAAACATGAAATCTTCTTCCTAACCGGGTCTGCCGTTGGCCCCCTCTGGGGCCTCCTCCTGAAACACTCCGAGGCCCTGGACCTTGCATAGCGGTCCTTCCCTGCTGCAGTCAGAACTGCCCATCTTTATCCCTCTGCACCAGGCAGCAGATGAGTGGTTTATGCCACTCAGCACAGAAGGTGACTTAAGTTTCATACAAGTTTCAAGCAAACTTTGGGCTTGACTTCAGGCTACAAAACATACTGGTTTATTATGCTTGTCCACAGAGAGCTAAAAAAAAAAGATGTATTAACTTTGGGGGAAAAAACGTCACATTTCTCAGTGGAATATTTTACACGGTCATAGGTAGAAGGGTTATGAATAAACCTAGGAAATGGGACTGGCCCAGTGATAAAATATGAATTTTGCTACATTCTTCTGGTTTTATTATTCTAATAAATAAAACAAACTTCTGCTGCTTCTTTTGCTTTCAGTCAAAAATTATTTACGGTGAGGTGCTCTTTCCAGAGCTCCTGTGATCTCAATAGCGATTACATAAGATTTCATAAGGAGAGACGAGCTTCAATTAACATTAATGAGCTAAAATGAATCATGTTAGCACTGCTCACTGGAGGTGATTTACTGGATGGAACCATTAACACAGACAAAGCCAGAAAGCTCATCATCGGCCTTGCCCCCTGTTCATGCTGTCTTAAACAACACTATAATGGTTTCCCACAGTCCAAGCCATCACCTCAGAAAGTATGTGTCACAGTTTGGTGATCACAACTAATTTCTTTTCAGTGGAAAGTCGAGCTGTATGTAGAATTTTTAAAGAGTTTTGCAACAGAATCTGACACTGAAGGCACCTAAGCCACATTCTGCATCAAACAAAAACAGGCAGATGTTTAAATACTCTAGTGTCAGACTTCTGCAAAAAAGGCTTCAATTTCAGAGTGAGAAAAACCTGAAAGTAATGTATGAACTGTCTTACAAAAAAAAACAACTAAACTCTCCCCTACACTTAGAGGAAGGCATACAGTGATCAAACAATATCTTCACTGCAGGGTTCGGTGACAAACTTTAACCGCTGCTTGTGGCTGAAAACACTTATGCCGTGTTTTGCATCAGAATCACACTTAAAAAAATAAATCCTAATGTCAATATGAAAATTAGCTGTTTGATGTCCACTGGGTATCAATCCACAGGTATGCACACAGACAGACAAGTACTAAGGCAGCAGGATGTGTTTACCTCTCTTCCCCCCACCTTCACTGTTGGGTTTTGTTATCAATGAAGCCCAGCACTTCCAGGGCTCTGCAATTCCCCCCCTCCAAAAAAAAACAACCCATTAGTGCATTTGATGTGAGGATTAATCACTGGTTGCTGCAGTGGCTTCTCCAAAGCAGTTTACCATCACCACCACCACATGCAGATCGAGCTCTATTAGCACCAACTAGCTGGTCTGGCAGTGCTGATAGTAGAGGATGAGAAGTGACCTGACAGCTGATTTTAACCCACCATTTTACTTTCTCTCACTTTCTTGTTCTTTGACCAGTATTTTATTCCAAGTTTAGTGAGACCTGATGGAGCACTGCCTTGTATTTACTGTATTTTCATATGCTTCATTGAATTCTGATTAAAAATCTGGATGCAAGATTGAACGTCAAGAGACATATGAGCCATGATCAAGGTTTTCATGTAATTGAGTCACTGCGATATTGTGGACGGAGTCGGAGTTAAAAAAAAAAAAAAAAAAGAAGAAAAAAAAGAGGGATGGATGAGGTGAAGAGAGAGAGGAAGACAGGTCAGAGAAGTAGCAAGCACAACTAATCTGTGAAAGAGCACTCAGGCCACTGGAACGGTGATAAATTTATTCTTTTTAAATAAACCAAACAACTCATTGGTGTGCCTTGATCTTATTGCATTGACAAAGCGAATAAGAATATTCTAATCAAGTTTATGCAAGTCCCACTTCTTAAAAGCAGCTTCTCAAAGCACTTTATGGAATGACTCTTCACAAAATATTTTGAAACATTCACTTGTATTTATAACAGAGCAGGTGAGGTTTGAAAAATAGAAAGAATTTCTTTTTGAGCTATGTCTGGCATGTTTTTAAATAAAAGTTTGTGTGGCTTGTTTGTATATATTTTCAGTTATGATGCCCTGCAAATACAATAAGGTTGCATATTAAAGTTAATTTATTTCAGAAGGTCAATTCAAAAGTACAATATATAAAATGATACATACAGTCGGAATTCCAATAGAAATATTGGAAAATGTTTTAGATATTTCCTTGTTTTAAATGGCCTGAGTCAGATGACTGCAATTCAGCAAACACCTGTTAATCAGCCAAAAAATTGGAATCAACTGGGCTAAAGAAAGGAAACACATAAAACATGCAGGGCAGGGTGCCTGGAGGACCAGGGTTGGGAAACACTGGCCCAGACTGCATGGATCAAATCCAAAACATGAGCTTAAGATGGTTTTTTCTTCCTTTTTTTTTTTTTTTTTTAGGAAAGCAGCAGTTGATAGAAAAAGAGATCAAAACAAAAGTGTTTCAATATTTTCTGCAAATTAACATAATGAGGCTTTCAAGCCTAGATGTTCAATAAATAAAAGGCTGGACAACGGAATAAACCAGCATATTATGCGTGAACTAAATTTCATATCAAGCCACATTTCTGTGGTCTTCATGTATGCACTTATGCTAGAGTGCGCTCTCTACCTTAGATCTAGTTCAGTTTGTCTGAAGAAGCCAATGAATCAAGGTTTTGATCCAGTGTCGGAGAACCGCAGGCGGTGGCTACTCAGTCAAACAAGGATTTCATCATCATTTTTACTCCACCTGCAGTACTCTCAGTGCTGAAAGCCCAAACCAAAAGCTTTCACTACATAATTCAACATTTCTGAAGAAGGAGCAATGAGTTTTCACAGTGTAGTATTTGTTGGAAAAGAAGGCCTTAGAAAGTGAGAAATGCTAAAAACACACATTCACACTTTAATAGTTTAAAAGCTGATGTCTGGCTACAGTCAACAAAAATTTTAATATTTGAATGCTCTACTGAGAAATCCATTGATTGAGCAATGGGATACATTTCTGCTTTGGAAGGTTTATTTTCCCCCTGGAAAAGCTGCTCCTCCCATTTTATCTATCAGAATCATACTCACTGACATGCTGAAAAGGTTGCTGCTACAACCAGGGAGAGAACAAAAACGTGCAGGACGCCGGCCCTCCAGGACCGACTTTGGGCACCTCTGGTCTGAGGCTTAATGGCCAAAACCACAAATGGAGCGATGGAACAAAATGACCAGCACTTTCCTTCTTCTCCCAGCTTCAAAAAGATGAAGGCAGAGCAGTTGGTTGCAAAAAGAAGAGAGAAAATATTGGTTTTCAAACTTTTATGTACTTGAAAATAAACCATATGGAAGAATTTATATCTTGTTGTCCTGACGAAGCCTAAATCTGTCCATATTTCACTGCTTAATGTCCTAAAACCCAGCAACATAAACAGAAGGATTACAAATAAACATCAGAAAATGTCATAAAGCATGACATAAGAGAAATATGTGAAAAGCACATTTGCAGTTTTTGCTCTATTTAGTCTGGCTAAATAAAGCATTAACTAAAACTACCCCATAGTGCATCTATGTAAATGCACAGCCCAAAGAATCCGGGCTGTGTGGGTGGACAGCAGCCCATAACAGAATAAACTTTTATATTCAAGCTGTGACTCCACAAACTAATTCAGAGACTGTGCTGCATCTGGGCTTTCTTCATCACGTCACATGTCCCACTTATCTTGTCAAATCGCAGCCACTTAAGTTGTCAAACAACAGCCCATTATAATCTCTGGTCTTGTAACTGCGTCAGTGAAAAATGATTAATCTTCAAGAAAATATTCAGACATTTCTAACCCACAGGAATCCCAAATTTACCATTTTAAAATGATTTTGCTAAAAATAATATTTTTGGGAGTAAGTTAATCCTGACCAAAAAAATCTAACCCATTTTTTTGGATCTTGCAGATAGCATGATGTGAAACTGTTGTACTCTTTGTGTGCAAACAAAAAATACTTTTTTTATTTTAATTACTCTACATTCAGGCACACAATCATGCAGTTGGTACATGTTCAATTTCTTATTAACACAAAGCAACAAAAAATTTTGATAAAAAAAATGTCTTACTGATGTGAGAGGTGAGACGAAAATGGACAGATTGGTAGCAGATGATAGAAAAAGCAGAACTATTTCAAATAACCCAAGCTATGACGAATGCCTCCTCTGAACACATCAAACCTTGATATAGATGACCACAATACCACAACAATAACGCAACAGGGGCCATTCTTGTCAAATGGGAACAGACAATTCAGGCTACCATTAGCACAAGGTTGCCAATATATTTTCTTATTTTTAGTTTTTTATGGTCTTTATTCAACAGCAGCTTCGACAGGAAGGAGGGCAGAGAGAAAGACGTGCAGCAAAATGGCCCGAGGACGTGACTCTGATCAGGGATAATTGTGTTGACGACTGTAGCCTCTGCTCCAACACCAAGCTACAAGGCGCCCTCAACCTTTCCGAAAATAATTTTAAGAAACAATGCCTGGTTCGGTGAATTTCAGTAGGTTCAACATTCAGATGTGTTAGAACTTCGCTGAACAGTGTTAAGCTATGTTTCATTGCTAGAATAGTTTAGACTGGTGGTGTAACAGTGTGGGGGACAAGCTGTGCTAATATAGGGCTAGATTTAGAGAAAAATGTGTAAGTCAAAATGTGGGACAGACAGACTCCTTCCAAAGAACGAATGCTGAAATCATTCATTTTAAGAGTATGTACACTTCTGATCATTCAACTTCATTTTTAAATAATTGTCTTATGACTTAGCTGTTTGTTTTTCAGTTGATATTTGTTCCACCATATATGTGATTTATTGTTGTACCACTTTTTAGATAAAACAGGCATTTTAACAGTGGGGTGTACTTTGAGTCAGTGTACAGCTTGTGCACAGTTCGCTCAAAACAAAAAAGTCTAAAGACCCTTAAAAGTAAGATTGACTGAAGTTGTGCTCAGAGCTAAATGCCAAGGCCACATCCAGAGATATTGTGGGAGGCGTAGCTCCGTATTGTCTATCACTTTGAATGCAAATGAGGACATTTTCCATACTAAAGGATCACTGACTCCACACTATAAGCAGTGTTGCTACAAGGCTGTTTTTTTTATTTATTTTTGCCTGTTTCGAGGAAAAAATCCATTTAGTATGAATGAGAACTAAAATTAGGCGCACCCTCAGGCTAATTTTAAATGATTCAAGGGTAGGAGACAAGAACAATGGCAAACGATTTAAGGCTTCTGACCACAGCTGACATTTTGGTCCACCACAGAGGCCAAACAATGGGTAAAAGATGGGGGCAAGCAGGAAAGACTCATGAATGACGAGTGAAAGAAAAAGGGCAAGGTTGGAGAGGAGGAGGGGAGATGAAAAGAGAGAAGATAGGGTGCAGCAGGAGACTAACTGCAGCACACAAATTAGGTGACAGATGAAGGAAAAAAACCTTGGAGTGAAGATGGAAGCAATTTCAATTATCATCAGCTAACACATTACACCAACTGTGTATGAAAGTCACTTTGTTTGACTTGAAGAAGGGAACAACTCTTGTTCTCTTTGATCCTTTGGTACAGCATGCAATGTAATCACTCAGAGACATCATTCAGGGGTGGCCATAGCAACTGTGTGATTTTTCTTCTCACCCTTGAGACCTTTTTCTTTAGCAATCTGCAATGTTAAGCGTGCGGAGGGACTATTCTTAACGTTCATTTTTGCTGAATATATTGCACAATATCACAATGAAACTTCAATTTATGCAGCATTATTAAAGCAACGTAAAACACTTAAATGTGTGTAATGCATGTAGAGGTAGTAGTGTACAGACTGCAGGATCGTTTTTGTTTACATGACAAAAACATGGAAAAAAAAAAAAGGTTTAATTAAATGGGCTGCGAAATAAAACTTAGCAACCATCTGTCAGGTCCTTACAGCTAATACCTGCGTTGCACTTCCAGACATTAAAATGTAAATAAGCTACTCACATAGCAGATATTTTCACGAATCACAAACTTGTGAGCAAAACAAAAATTGTTGTTAAAAGACGATATATAAACATGGACTTCACTATGTTTAGTTTTTTTTTAAAATTAAGATTACCGCACACAGTTGGGAAAACTGAAAACTGTGTGCTTATGGTCACATTTCAGCTTAAAGAACTGCTGCACTGAACTTGGCGCTGCTCGCACAAACAATCACAGGGATGAGCAGTCATTATCTCTGTGTATTTTTAATTAGGCTCGCTGTGTGTGCATACTATGTAAACAATGTATGCATCAAATAATTTTATTAAGAAATTAAGGTCACAGGACATAACCCTAACAAGAATTAGCATTTTACTTTTCTACTCGCACAATACTTAAGTGAACCAGACACGTATGTTTGTTTTTCTTCCTTTTGTATGCATAAAGCTCAAGAAAGAACTGTTTTTATTCAGGAGTTGGAAGTGGGCTCCAACAAATTAAACTAACTCAAGCTAGTTTCACTTGTAATCTGCTTTATTTAGAAGAGAAAATACACTGGGCCTCAACCTTAAAGAAAAAATATATTAATACAAGATTGCGGGTTACTTTCCTTTTGTAATTTGTTTTAAAATTGTCCCTCATATAGTGCGTACAAATCAACACTCCGAACAGGTTAAGAACTGCCATGTTCATCTTTGATTCTAATTTTTTTGACACTCTTTACAAACATTTCCACTTCTTTAAACATGACCAGATGCATATCCTGTTTGTAAATGCAGATCATAGACTGACATTGTAAGAGGCATTCACAGTCACGAGGCATTAAAGCAGCATTTATTAAATGGACTGCTTATATTTAGGCTTCTGTCAGCAGTGATAAAATGACGAATACTCACAAACATTTCCTTTTACTTTGGATTTTGTTTTACAGAAATTTAGAGTAAAACAGGATAATGAACAAACACTATTTATCCGCAATATTTTTTATAAAACCTGTTTCTAACTAGATCTAGTTTTTGTCTAGCACTGCTTTGGTGGAAATCTGTTAAAAGATGAAGAAGTTACTGATAATAAAAATGGTTTGGAGCTGCTCTTAAATACTAAGAGGTTAAACTTTGAAAAATATTCAGTTTTATCAAATTACTTTTAAGATATTAGCACAAACAGAACATTGTAGACATGAAACAGAATAACTTTGCTGTACTTTATCTACCAATGTCTTGAAAATTACCTCAATGATGCTGAAAATAGCCTATTTTAAGACTTCCTCAAACAGAAAATACTTCCACACTGAAGAGTGGCACCAGATAAGTATGTTGTGTTAACTATTTGGAAAAAACTATATATTTGAGTTCGTAAAGTGTACATGCTAAAGTTAAAATCTCAAGTTTTTCTGACGTAAAGCCATCTATGACAAATGATTTCGAAATATTTTCCACATACCTGTACAATAAGCAACAAGCGGCCAAACCCAACCACTCATGTTTTGTAAAAGCCTCTTTTCTTTCAGTTGTTAAAATTTGATTTTCGTCAGCAGCAGTCTGTTGTGATTTGGCAATGTTTGCCCACCTGTCTTCATCAGATGAAAGAAATTTGGATATATCTTTAGCTTTTTATGTATACTAATCTTTACCCAAAAATGGCAGCTCAAGACTTTTAAGCCCAACAGAGAAAGGCAGCAAATATTTTGACAAAGTCATGTGAGCCAAAAAACATGACTATCCCAGTGGTGCTGTAAGCATTCATGTGGACAACTGTCCAATTACAGGTGTGAGATGGGGCTAAATGGAGAAAAATGATGTCCAGTCAGGCGAGCAAGACCTTGTCCCTGAGTAGTTGTTTGGCAGTTTGATCTACAGCATGGGTCACCTTGTCCATCCATTTACAGCAAGCCTACAACACAACTAAACCCAATTCACAACACTCAGGTGAAGCCAAGATGAATTATTTGGGTCGGTGAGAAACAATAGCCTTTTCTAACCTCTCAGTAGTGTCCTTTTAACATTTAACCTTCAGTTCAGGGAGAAAAAATGATCTCTAATACTTTAGTTTGAGACTGAAGCTTGAGATAAATCTTTGTTTATTCCCCTCTGGGTGCTGCAGCTGCATGACTTACTATTATCTTTGTATGCAGAAACTTCGGTTAATTAAGGACACTCTGTTGTGTTTAGCTGTGAGCCTCTGGAAGAGTAAAACAGTTGGAAAAGCAACAAATAAAATATAACACCTACTGAAGCCACATAACTATCAGTGGCCAAACACTTCCAGCTCCGGTTCATCTGGTCTTCAACATTCAGATGTGGCAACATGACCATTGTCCCACTAAAAGATCATTCTGCATGTATAAATCAGCGATATTATGTAAATATATATATTACACTTTCTTTGGCATTAAGAAGAAACCCCTGCTGCTCATCCTCTCTAGCTCGCCAATTAATTTTTGTAAAACTCTGTTCCGTTTCCAGAAACAGTGGAAGTTTGACTGACTTACATATTTTCGTTGCAAATCCTTTACTACATTTTATTCTAATTTATTTTGTCATAAATTAAATGGTGTCATGTTTAGCTTAATCTAGACACACTGAGTTGGACAGAATTTAAGGGGGGAATTGATTTGTATTTAATCACAGTTTGCTCTTCATGTACCTTTGAGGTATCGGAGTATTAGCAGCATATCAATGTATATTATCTACACAATTCTACTGAACACTAACTGAGCTCCACACATCGCCTGTAATAAGATAACTCTCTTAAAACATGGTCAGTTAGGAAGCTGACTCAGGCTGGCTAAATCAGCAGACAGACTGACTAGTTAATCAGATTATATGAGGTAGTTTTTTCACTACTTCATAAAAAAGCAGAGTTGCAAAATCGTTACTATGCACATAAACACTTCAAAACTACTACTGACTTTAGCAAGTAATTATTTTATATGTTTGCTTAGTTCCTGTATCAAAATCAAAGCAGCAGTAGTAACTTCTGATTAACTTTTATACCAACAAAAAGTATTGGTGATCTATTTTGCTTCTCTTTAATAAAACAAATTAATCACTCTGCATTACTTTATACACTTTTGTTCTAAATAAACACTAAATCCATGCCAAAGCTCTCACTACCATGATAATCTCATACCTTCCAATGCCTACCAAAAGGTAATCAACGAAACTTTTTCAAAATTAAGTCTTTTTATAGATCTTAACTGGCCTTATTGACAGATTGCCAAATCTGACAAACGGCTTTGTCTAAGCTCAAAAAGCTTTTGATCCTTCCTGCACTGGCGTCACAATTAACCTTGCGGTCATATCACTGTTCATACCAAGTCTCTCTCCCATTTTTTTTTCTTATCACCTAAACCATCCCAACAGTATAATCATCATAACACTGTGCAGAAGGACTTGACATGCCTCTAATGAGATGTCAGAAAAAAGGAGGCAAAGGAACATGTAGGGGGCACAGATGCCCTTAGACTTCTCCCAAATGAAGACTTATAAGAGACCATACTTCATACAGACAACCTCATCAACCCTTTTAATTATTTTCTGAAGCTGTTCAACGTATTCATCCAGGGGACTATATTAATCTGCCCCTTTAACACTATATATCTGGGTAGATAAGGTTGTGGAGCAAATAAGTGCAATTATGTTTTTTTTGGGTGCGTGTGTGTGTGTGTGTGTGTGTGAGAGTTTAAACGGGCAGACATGCAGTATGCGGGTGACATTTCTTTTTTCCGGAGAACAACTGTCCTAATCTTTTTACTTTCAGACTTTGAGAAGAGTCTACCCTTCAGCTTAAGCTCACAAAATCTTCACAAACGATGTACAGAAGAAAAGAATTAAATATATACCAAGACACATACGAAGCTGCTCTTTATTGGTAGATGAGGCTTCACCATTAACAAATGTAATAACACAGATATCCATAAAGAGACAATTTTCATGGATGAATTTTATCACGTCACCTGTTGATACAGCTGGTCCAAATACATTTTTTTATAGATAAAAAGAAGATTACTGTCACAGGAACAAAATGGCTTGGATGAAAGAAAAACTGGCAGTTCGGCTCCTTGTTGAAAGATGCACTAATTTTGCCCAGTATACCAATGACACTCGTTTCTATGGAAACTGATTATTATCATCTTCTTTTTTTTTTTTACTATAATGTTTTACTCTTCCTTGGAGACATGAAAACAATGGGACACACAGTATCAGCCTGATTAGAATGAATAGCTGAGGCCAAACCTTTGACCAGTGTGGGAGGGAGAGGATCGTAAATAAAAGGAATTGAAAACAATTTTCACTAAGTTGTTGCCTGTGAGGAAGTTTTGGAGGGATTCAGGTCTAATGGAACCAAGCTTAGAAATCTGTATCTGGACTGGCAGAAATGTAAATGGGCGGACTCACCAGCTCTTTATTTGGGTTTGGCCTGAACTTGATGAAGTCACATAGTAGTCCTCAGAAATAAAATCCCAGCTGTACTGAGAGATAAGACTAATGACTTGAAAAGAGCTCTCTCAAGTTCTTCTTGTCCTGTGATGACACATTAACAGTCATCACTTGTAGAAATGTGTAAAAAGTCCCAGACATGTTCAGTTTATACCTATTTGCACTAGTGAAAAATACCCCACACTAGCAGCTTCAAAAGCCTTCCTTAAACTGAATTTTTTAAAGTAACCTACCTTCATCCCACATAAACCTTTTTCAATTAGGTAGCTGGCCTTTAATAATGGAACAAATGTCCAAGTATATGGAAATCAGTAGGACACTTACAGACTATTACGAATGAAACTCATGAAAAAAAAGTGTGATGACAGAAAAGGTTTCACAAATAAATTATTCTCCTGTCCTTTATAAAGGGAAACCATTAATTAATAGGCCAGATCATTTCCAGAATTGAGCTTAGTTTGTTCCTGAAAAGGACCCAATAGCAGGGGTTAAACTTGAAATATATTGCTTGAGAAAATCCAACAGGAGGATTTGACAACGATGTAAAAAAAACTTGTATGTCAGAAGAAATAGGAGAGTAATTAGCTGAATATCGAACATCTGTGCGGGGGTATAAACTGAGACAGTGACAAAACAAAGAGAACACAGGAGGAAGTGACTCTGGAGAACCACGGATCAATCAAAATACAGGCGAGCACAAGAAACAGAACTCAGACAAAACTAAATTCAAAGTCCGAAGGATCATGGCTCTAGCAAGGATAACAAACTGCATTACATGTAGTCTCAAGATGTGTGTGAATATGAGTTCACATTAGTTTTAAACATTTAGGTAGCTTACAGCTACTTACTGCATGACAAAGCATAATGAAGACATCGGAACTGTTTAAACTAGACAATAGATAAACGTCAGGGATTTTCTATTGCTGACATAAAAGCACACCTTATGCTTTAAGAACAATCATATATATATATATATATATATTAACAAACACACACGCACACCCAAACACAAAACTGACATTCAATCAAGTCAGTTGTTAGAAAGCTCGTCTGTTGCACAATCGGAGGAGCCAACAGCAATGTGAGCTTTAATATATCAATTACATGGCTTGTATTGAAGGATCACCTGTGTCGCAAAACCAATGGCTGGTGACACATCACAAATTAAAACCATCGCGGCTGACTAATTTATACGAGAACCGCCCTTCTCCTCCTCCACTGCTCTTCTAATCAATACCAGACTCCACAACAAACACCACGTCTGAAGAGGCTGCAAGTCAACAGATCAAAATCTATCCCCTCAGCAGATACGGCCAGTACAGGAAGGATAGGAAAATAATTGCCTGCAACAAAATGTCCGCATCAGACACCTTTTTCTTCTATCAACATTAGCTTGTTAGAGTAAATTCAATTAGAGGAGATCTGAGGCAATCTGATCATTGCAGTGTTACTACACTTAACATTTAGTCCAGCATAGATGTTTCTAAGCCTTCCAGTCTGACTCTCTGCCAACTGGGCCTTCCTTCCTCTCAGTAATCTGTGTTTTCTGCCCGGTATTTTAATCCTGGTCCCCTTTCAGGCAAGTGGTTAATCATCACAGGTGTTTCAGATAGCAAGGCAATGCAGATGATTAGCAGAGCAACAGGGTACAAAATGCAAGCAATTTCAGCATTTTCTGGAGGTGAAGAAGTAGCTGTGAGGGGCAAAGTTAGCACTGTGACACATGTAGCTTTATGAGATGTGCATGAGGTCAAATATTTCTCAGAACAGATGTGAACAGGCACAAGCTGGGATAAATACTTCTGCAATAAGACAGCAAACTAAAGGTTCTAAAAATGTAAAAGGAGAAACATTAGGCTTTTATTATGTAGGCTTTAAGTCTGAATAATGTAAGTCTTGTAGTCATTTCCTATGTTCAGCATGATCACACTTTTGGTTACAATTTCCCTAGATGTAGTGAAGATGTTTTTCTTATAATTCTTTATCATTTTATTATTTTATATATATATATATATATATATATATATATGTATATATATATATATATATATTTTTTTTTTTTTATTTATTTTTTTTTTTTTTAAATTTTACACACATCCCAAAACATTTTTATTGTACGGTCCATCATCATATCATACCTTTGCTTTTCTGACTGCATTGGCCCACAAGCCATATGCCAGATGACCAGTCGACTCCTGGTACAAAGGATCATGGTATGTTTCAAGCAACTAGTGTCAACTCATTTCAGGTACAGATAGTATTGTTGCCATCTCAGTAAAAGTAGTATTCTTCCAGTGAGCTCAATAGTACATATTTCAGACATTTAACAGCTATGATTTCAACCATATGTGGGAAAATGATACTCGGAACAAAGTGACTTCAACAGGCAGTCTGAACTGAATGAGAAGCTTCAAGTAATAAATCTCTGCGATGAGCTAACACATACAAGTAATTACAAGCATCCACTTTATCTTTCCCTACATCTCTGCTGACGAAAGACATGCATTGAATTAAGAGCTTTGTGATATCAGACCGGTATGAGAGCAAGGGCAGAGTAAAGAGCACTTCTGAAGAGACAATGACTACTGGATATGCGTAGGAGCTGGATATGCGAGTTAATTCAGGGACATGGAGATGGCAAAGTTGCCAATTTACCTAAGAATAGATAATTGACTAAATGAAGACAGACACATGTGTCTTTCATACCCACCTCTTATTTATAAAGTAACAAGCAACTTCCAACAGAAAGTAGAGATTTAAAGCCTTTAGAGATAATGAATCATCCCTACAGTTCCATTTGTTCTTGTTTTTTTCTTTTACTGTGAACTGACCGATCACAGCACTGCTGCAGAGTTACACTATCTTTCTGCCACAGGGCTTATAAAATCAGCCTATTTAGGAGCATGCTTTTTCCAGTCACTGTCCTTATAAATCAAACGATTTTATTAGAATACAAAATTCAATTGTGAAGTAAATACTAGTCAGAGACACAATGGCAGACTCTCCTGCAGCTCAGTCACCTGTAACAACAAGCTTCCAGGAGGAAACTGAACCTCTGGGGACTTTAGATTTAAAATTATTTACTTCTTATCTAATAGGCAGCCTTATTTAAAACCAGGCACATAAATCTTTTATAGTAGACATATTATTCTTTAATTTAATGTCACTTACCGCTACAGGGTGTACCCGCCTCTCGCCCAGTGACCGCTGGAGATAGACAACAGCCCCCCTCTACCCCCCTGCGACCCTGCAAGGACAAGTAGGTAGAGACAATGGATGGATGGATGGATAATGAATATTTGCATTCTTAATGGCGACTTCCGTCATTCAAATTAAGGCAGCTGGATAGATGGTGAGCTATTAATTTATAGCCCATTGCAAAAGCACTTAGTCCTTATATATTTTTGCATATTTTGCCACGTTATAACAAGCATCAGTTTTACTCAGAGTTTATGTGATAAACCAACACACGGCAATGTGCAATCATAAAGTGTAAAGAAAGGAATGTATAGTTTGTCTTTTGCAGCCTGAACCAGGTTTTATTCCCAGGATTTCCACGTCTTTAGCTCACTTCATCTTCCGTTCATGTCTAACCAGCTTCTGTGGGTCTAGCCATGTACCAGGCTAAAGACAAAATAGCCCATAGACATATCCTAACTGGTCTATGTATATCACTAAAAAAAGAGAAAGTAGAATAAAAAACTCATCTTGGTTTTTCCTTCCAAACTTTAAGGGATGCGAATAGCTAGATTAATGGATAAGTCAAATGGCTGTTGAACAGAATATATTAAAATTATTGCTCAGTGGGGATATTCAGGTGGGCCAGTAGTAAAATGACAGGCAAGCTGAAGCATGCAGATTCATAGGAAGGTAAAAGTCATAGAAAAAAGGAAAAAGAAACAAGACTGTGAGGTGCGGTATGTCCAACAGGTAGATTTAATGTGACCTCAGCTGAAGTGTTGGTGAGTTTGAGGAATCCATACTCTATTTCCATATCATTTCGACCTATAACTATCTGCTTCTGTGAGATGTTTCCAAACTGTAATCTTATGCAAATAGATGTTAAATTTAAGTTTATTTTTTTAAATAGTTGGTGAAATCCTTGAGCGAGGCTTCCTTTGATTTAGCTTTCATTGCACATTAAGTTACCCAGCCCTTGATTCTGCCTTTTACAGAGAATAAGTTTGTGCATGACATGCAAAAATGGCTGTGCTATTTTTAGCTCGCTTAGATCTTCCTCCATGTAGTGTACATTTTTTTCTGGATGAGAGATGGGCATATTTCACTTTTCATTCATGCTTTCTGTACTAATTTGATCACACAGACAGACATACACACATAAATATATACATACACTTACATATACACCCATACATAAACACACACTGCTCATGTATTAGAAATGAAGTGGAAACTGGGTTCAAAGGTTAGGTAGGCTCAATATGTCTGTAATGTTTTCTTCATCTTTTCTCCCATGTGTTGCACTCGTCAAAATGCAATAAATTCACATATTATGTGGACGCTTTAGGCACCGGATCCGAGTTCCCTGAAGGAGCAAGTCGCTACTCTCTGTTTCAAATCTCTCCAGCAACTCTGTAACCCCTGAAGAGGCAGCTATCTGAATACTGATGTATTTATTCCCCCAGTCAGAGCATGGTGAAGAGCCATAATCCCAAGGCCCCAGCGCAAGGACGTCCTCCTTGAACCATAATCACCCTTACATCTCTTATCAGCCCCAGCCTGGAGTACATGATTAAAAAGTAGCCGGGACATACAGCCTCTTCACCTGGGATATGATGAGTCCCTGCAGCTGCATGTCAATCAAGCTGAGGGGAGCACATGTGAAATGACTCATGGCCTCCACTAGCCAATTAGAATGACAGGAAAGTCATACAGCATTTGCTGTACATTTGGAAGCAGAAAATGCAAATAGCAAGGTCCTGTAAAACTATGGAGAGTACAATGGGGATCGTGGCAGCTCTGCTACTTTAGAGGAAAGAAGGAGTCTGTGGGAAGTGACTGCAGCTGTTTGAGAGATGATTATTAAATACGACTGATGAAGTAGATTAAAAAGAGGAAGATAAAAAGGAAAGCCAGAAGATAGTGATGTTTTACATTCATCCAAATTGTCTGCTTGGTGAATTTTCCTTTATTTGGTGAATAATCCTTTATAGCCAAACTCTTTGTTTCTCTCTGTCCAGTGCTTCTGTTTTAGTGGTTGTCCTGTTCTCTTGGCTCCCACTCAGTTAAAACTGATACTGAACCTGACAAAGGCTGCTTCTACAGGACATTCCTTTCTGTCAGAAGGGAGAAATGATGCTTTACAGACTAAAATTAATGTTTATTTATATAAAACATATCAAACACAAGGGTTGTCTCTTCCCAAAATGAAACAAAAAGCAGCAGTTGCTAAAACCTATACCAGAAAATGTAGTCTTTTCTTTAGTCGTGGATTAAAGAAAGAATATTTAACTTATGCAATTGAAGTTCAGCCCAGTCCACTTCAAACAGCCTACACTGCTCAGTGACTAAGACAGTAGAGAGTGTGTCCTCATAGATTTTTCCTGTCTTTGCTGTTTTGTCACACTTCAATGTTTCAGATGACTCAACAAATTTTAACATCATCTACAGTTAACCCGAGAAAATACAGTAGCAGTATAAGTGTGACACAAAAACAAAATAAATCTGTAAGGGACCAACACACTTTCACAGCACTGTAGGTACGAGTCTTCGGTAAGTTTGTGAGAACCAGGTAACTTTGAAATACGCAGTTAAATCACTGTCGGTGCTGTTCTTGCCAACTGGAAGTGAGTAGAGTTACAGTTTCCATCTTAATCCATTGGATGGTAATAAGAGGAGCTCAGGTAAGACTAAGAAAGCCAGCATATTGAGGACACGGCTTGTTTCTTGTATGCAGAACAATAAAATACCCATTTGGATATGATTCAAAGGAGTATTGATGTTTGATGAAATTCACAATCACAAATGAAAGAAGTGCAAGACTGCTGGCAGAGCTGACTGGCATATAATCGGCAAAAGGGAAGGCACGGAGGGCTGCTTCACAAGATGGGGAGCTTTAGGAGCGATGTACCCGGATCAATTCTAACAATGTTCATTTTCTGCACGCACCATTGGGAGAGGTAGTCAAATAGAGACAGATTAATATGATTGTCTCTGGGGGCTCAGACCTAAGGAAGGATGCAAAAGCTTTAGTTGAATGAATACTGATGCAATATAATCTTTCACTGTTTAAAAACAATATGCACATAAATAAGATTTGTTCTGTAAGATTAGATTTTAAATGCTTATATAGTGCTCTATCTGCTTACTAATGTTCAACCTGGCCCAAAATGAGTCATAAAACCTTGGAATACTTTACCAAGATGGTCTGCTTTGCAACCCCAGAACCAGAACCAAACACAGAGAAGCAGCATTCAGCTCCTTTGCACCGCAAATCTGGACCAATTCTCAGGAGAACTGCAAAACAGCCGAAACACTGAGTTCCTTAAAATCCGGACTAAAAACCCACCAGTTCAGAGTTGCTTTTTGAAACATTATAAATTAAACATTAATCAACAAACTGATGTGTGACAATCTGCCATCTGACAAAATGTAATGCTTCAATTATTGACTGTGTGTTCAATAACTTTGTATTGTTGCATTTTATGACGTAAAGCACTTGGAAGTGCCTTGTTACTAAAATGTGCTATGTCAATAAACTTGATTGATTGAACTGAGCACTAAGAGTACTGCAGCTGGTAAACTCAGAATGCAGATATCAGTGCATTGCCTTTCCTTGAATTTAAAGGTCTACTCAGGAGGAATATCTGGTAATGTACTATATTATTGGCCTTAGTTGCCACAAATGATATATATTTTCTGTGGCTGAGACATTCAAGCGACAGAGTTGTGGAGGTATTGTGCAACGGTGAAAAAGAAGTAAAATCATAATCAATATCATCATCTCCCTTTTCAACATTAAGCTCACTTTCCCCTGGTAAAACCCCCAAATCTATTTTCTGGGAATTTATCAACAAGATCAACGCAAACTATAATTGTGCAGTAAAAGAAAAACCATAAATTAATTTCAAAATGTGTGTGGCATACAAAGCAGCTAACTATGCTTTGATGTCAGCCTTTCCATCACAGCGCTGGCTGTATGATAAGGGGTTTCGTTCCAAATGTACCTCTCTGCCTTAATTTTAAGACCCCAGTTAGTAATCACTTTGGTCACACTGGATTTTATTTAGGGGACTCAAATAAATGGAAACTTTTCAGATTTGTATTTGTACCAGCTTTTTAAAACCATGTGTCCTTTTCTTCAGAGTAATGAGCTACCATGTGTGTTTATCACATAAAATAGAAAAAATACACTGTAGAAGTTTTTAGTTGTACATTTTTTTAAAATTACACTGCAAGATCTTGTTGTAGTGTAATGAAATAATAATTAAATTATCTCTTCCCATTTCAGACACACAAGCATTCACAAAAGTACATTAACATTTTATGGCCAACCTCTTCCTAGCCAGAAATAGGCAAGCAGGGATGAGCTGCTGTGGCAACAGATCCTTATAAGGGAAAGTCAAATTGCTTACTGTAATTGCCAAGATGTATTATTATTGTAATGTTTCCACAGAGGTCTTCTGTTAGATGAATGTAGGTCAGAGATTTTTAAAATAACAAAACAGGTTCTTGAAATTACATTTCAGTCCAACAGGTTCTCTTTTTGATTTATCCAACAGCCCAACTGAACAGAACTACTCTTTTCTATCCGACAAGTACTTCACACCCAAAAAAGTGCAAGTCAAACACTTAGGAAAGCTCCTTAATATGCACACTGCACTCTGCTGTATAATTTACTTGTGAAACTGTAATATATATATATATATATATATATATATATATATATATATATATCTATATATATATATATATATAAGAGAGATGA
>CAEFZX010004353.1:11957-50307 GCA_903066825.1 Alfaro cultratus | reverse complement strand
TATCTATCTATCTATCTATCTATCTATCTATCTATCTATCTATCTATCTATCTATCTATCTATCTATCTATCTATCTTAGCCTAATGCATTAAGGTTTGGATGTATTTGAAGGATTTGACCCCTGCCCTACATCTGGAGCCTTCCTGTGTGTTGTAGATAAACTGACCCTGGAAGCTGAGTCCGGACCACATTCATGGTCAGACAGCAGAAATCTGTCAGCCTCCTGGCAACGTGAGAGGACACCTGAAGGTAAAGCAAGCAGCCTCTTTATCACCCCTCTGCCCCCTCCCTGTGATTCAGAACGAAGCCTTAATAAACCAATGAGTGGGCCCAGTTTGCAGCCAGAGGTTTACACCGAGTGCTGAAACACTGTTGCCCCCTGCTGACTGTGGTGTGGCACAGCAACCAGCACCATCAACAGTCGAAACCAGAAGTTTTGACTGTTGATATGCACCCAACAAAAAGAGTTTTTTTTTCTCCCTGTCTGAAGTTAAATCAAACTTTAATTAGCTAAATGCCATAATAATGAAAAAAAAAAAGTTCGTTATTGATTAATGTGTGAAAAAAATAACAATTACTATCTCTTTAAACAATGAGGAAAAGTCCAGATGATGGCATGTTGGAAACTTCTGGTAGGTTAACAAGACCACCTGTGGATGTATTTATATATTTATCAGGAGCTTGTTACTCCAACACCTGAATGAGACGCTGACGTCTCCTCTGATTGGCTGATTGATGATGAGTGTTAGAACTATGACTGAATTATGAATATATCTGATGTAACTGTTTACATCGGTACCTGCCATGAATTTAATGGCTTACAATGTTAACAAGCTTATTCAAATGTGATTTTAATTTAATTTCTTTTTTAATTTCAACACAGCAATTGTGAAATTGTGTTTTTTCGACATTAGCAGAATATAGACAAAGATTTGTGCACATCTGTAATGGAAACTCAGCTAGTGTTCATTCAGCCCACCAGGTCTGATCGCCCCCCTGCTCCACCTGAACCCTCCCCGTCTTCAGCTCCACTCCACCTTCTCGCCAGATTAGATTTGCCTGTAGAGTTTCAGCATTTCTCTCCTGCTTCTATTGTTTGACCTACTCGTGTTTTTGGATTTACTCTTTATTGACTTCCCTACTCAGCTGATCTTTAGATATCGACCCATACCTAGACCTCTTGGTACTGGTGAATGTTGTCCAAATGAAGCATCCTGAAGCAGCACATCCTGTGCTGTGACACATACCTGGAGGAGGACATTGGCTAAGCTATTACTGCCAACAGTTAATGTTCTCTGTTTACAGATCAAAAGATACAGCAGACCGTCTCTCAGTGTTTAGCCCAGTCTGGCTGAACTTTTACTTCTTTTCATCCCAGACTTGAAAATTGTGTCAGAGCTTCTCCGTTTCTCTGTGCTTCTCTTCTAGATGAAGCCTCTGGAGGAGCTGCTGCTCCCAGGAATGTTTTTCTTTCCAAAGACAGCAGGCCTATTTAAGGGCTTTCCCAAACCTCGTCCTTAAGGCGCAGTAGCTGCTTTTCTAGTCCAAATGTGCACAGAAAACCTTTGTAGACTAAACATGATTCTGGAGTTGAGATGTTTCTGTCATCTTCATCTTTTCCATCAGTAGTAATAACCAATTGTTGATCATGTGACTTGTGTGAGGAGAAAAAACTATTTCCATTTCAGTCTTGTGAAATATACTAATATGGCAGAAAACCACCTCATTCTAGCCCAAATATTTTTTTTAATTATAAACATGTTTTTTTTTTTTTTTTTGTTTTAATTGCTGTGTTTCCAATAAGCAATTTTATTTTTGCAAGTCCAATTTGCAGAATTATGTAAGCAGTGGTGGTGCAGCTACTGGGCTTCCAGGTTCCAGGTATTTCCTGGTTTCAGCCCAGCTGATTTCAGTTGATATCTGATTATCAGCTCTTTGCTGAAGTGATGTTGAACATGTTGTGTCCAACACCACGACACAACATGGTGCTACAGAAATAAACTGATCTGAATTATGTGCTCCGACGACTTACTGTAAACTGTGATACTATAACAATTTAGCAGCAGCAATACTAATTACTGTTGCATTTTAAAAACACATGGTGTCATTTTGTAGCACAGTAACGTTTCTGTGTTACCTCCAGTTGTTAAAAGAATTATGTGCATATCAAATATGACTTAAAAGAAATTGGGATGCGCTTTGTGAGAGCAAGCGTTTAGCCAGCCTGAATGGTTGCCATGGGCGATTTAAGGATTCCTCAATCATGCATGAAAGACTCAAGGCAATAATCCATAAACAAGGAAATGTAAAAAAAAAAAATAATAATTACATCTCTGTTTTTTTTGTAGATGTTAATCTAAAAAATATAAGTTTTACATAACACTGCCCCTTTAAATAAAACCTGCTAGATTTTAAAAAAAATCTATATTTCTGCATTAATATTGTAACTTCATTCTTTAGTTTTCTTTTTGGCTTAGAAATGTTCTGATAAATATTTGGTTTAGGGAGAAAATCCAGCTATCATAAAAACCGAGACACCTTGATGTGTTTGTGTCTGTAAACCAAGTGGAAATGTTGTTATTATAATAATAATAATAATAATAATAATAATAATAATAATAATAATAATAATAATAATAATAATAATAATAATTGGACTGGACTCAGACCAGACCAATCAGGACATGCTGACAACTCAAACCAACATCATAAAAGAAATGTTTGTTCACAAAAGCAGTTCAGTTTAATTCATTGAAGGTCA
This sequence comes from Alfaro cultratus, assembly GCA_903066825.1. Taxonomy (NCBI): domain Eukaryota; kingdom Metazoa; phylum Chordata; class Actinopteri; order Cyprinodontiformes; family Poeciliidae; genus Alfaro; species Alfaro cultratus. Next base: position 47,545 of record CAEFZX010004353.1, on the reverse strand, counting down.
TTTCTTTCTCTGCCATTTCCTGACTGAATTACTGAATGAACTCAAACAGTTTCTCACAAACAGACCAAATGTGTGCGAAGAGCCTCCAGCTTCAACATTTGAATCAATATGTCGCCTCAATTAGCACTGGAATGCGTCATAAAAAGGTATGAGCGCTCATAAAAATGTGTGACTAACATCATCAGGCCGTTGCAGACAGAATGTCAGAGTGCTGGAGAAGGTGTGACATGACCACTTGGGGTCGCTATTGTCCTGATTAAGAAGTTGCGTGTTCTCGGCGATGTCCTCAGTGTGAGGTCAACACAGCCAGCCCTTTCGCTGACCTCTTCAGAGACAGCCCACATGTTGCTTAGCAAAGTGTGACTCCCATTGATATCACTGAAGACGTGATAAACACAGCATGGATATATGACACGGTAAGATCAGAGCATGTGTTCAATTAACAGCAATATTTCTTACAGGTCATCTCAAAAATGATCATGTGATATATTCATTACACACAGAGTGAAATATTTCATTTCATTTTATTTTATTTTTTGCCATTTTAATGATTATGGTTTACATGTAAAGAAAACCCCAACATCCTGTGTCTCATGTTAGGATATCACATTAGACCAAATCAAAAACAGATTTTTTAAGCACAAATGTCAGGCTTCTGAAAGTATGTGCAAATCTATGCACTCAATGATTTACAGCAATTACTGCATCAATGCAGCACGGCATGGAGGAGATTCTGATAAGGTTCTGATGAGGTTCTGGAAGGCCAGATTCCTCTGACAGCTGCCTTCAGGTCAGGGCAGTCTCCTGGCCACTCAGGAACAGGAACTCCATGGTCACTGAACCTTTGGGAGTCTGGGCCAGTACCATGTTCTGCTAGGGAATCAAACCAGCATCGGCATCCAGCTTGTTGACAGAGGAAAGCAGGAAGAGCTCTAGAACTTCCTGGTAGACTGGACTTCAGAAAACCCAGATGACTGGGAATAGTCACTCTGAACTCTAAGCAACATGGATTCTGATCCTCTCCACTCTTCCTCCCAGATCTTGGGAGCTTGATTTTTTCATGAAATGTAGAATTTACTGTCATCTTGGAGCTCAGCTGCTTTTCTCCTGACGACGTCTCTGGTTCAGCAGTGACCTGATGGGGAACACAACATTTGTAGTCCATGTCTGATATTTGTTTGTGTGTCTGGAACCGATTTTGCTTGACAATCCTTTCAAGGTTCTGGTCGTCTCTTTTACTGGTGCAGCTTTTTCTAACACTGTTCTTCAGTCCACTCAGTTTTCTGTTGATATGCTTGAATACACAACTCTGTGACCAAGGAGCTTCTTCAGCAATGACCTTTAGAGGCTCAAGCTCCTTGTGAAGGGAGTCCATGGATGGTTCTGGATGACCGTGAGTGAGCTTTCAAAAGTTCATGGAAACCTTTGCAGGTGTTGGGAGTAAATGAGCTGATTGGCACCAGAAGTTTTTCTAGATGACCTTTTCATAGTATTCTAATTTTCTGAGACTCTGAAATTCTGAGACAACTTACCCATTAAAAGGGAAAAACTAAATATACGAGATTGAGATTTGAAACATATTTTCTATAAGTAAAATCAAAGCCGAGCTCTCCAGATTCCAAGTATTTTTTGTTCCAAAAATGAGCTTTGTTCAAATTTCTAGGCAATCGTCCAATTTGATTAGATTCAGATTTTTAGGGTCAAGATTTGATCCAAGCGATTTCATTTCAGAAACAAATTTTTTCTATTGAAATGGTCCAGAGATGCTGATTACATTATGTGACTAAGAAGAGAAACCAAATAGAACATTTATATAAGACAATTCTATAAAAGGTTCCACGTTGTTCCAAATCCCATCAGTTTTTATTGAAACAAGTTTGTGCATAAAGTTCTGTTACTTAAATGACAGATTAGTGAAAATAGCAAAATGTATGGGGGAGACAGCCTCCTATAACAGCCGAGTGGACGTGTAATGCAATACATATCGCAATACTTACAAATATGAAAGGCAAACTCCTGCCATCAGGGAGGCGTTTCAGGGCAGTAAAGTCAAAAACAAACAGGCTAAAAAACCCAAGAGCTGTTGTTGCCCTGAACAATTAATTCATCTAAAACCTGATCATCATTTATTTATTTGTTTTTCCTTAACATCCTTGTTGTTCTGTGTTTCTACTACATTTTTATACTTATTGAAATATGCTTATTATTTCATTCAATTGTTTGAGAGTTGCTTTTTTTAATTATTTTGTTGTGCTTTCTTTGTGCTCAATGACAATAAAAGGAATTCTGATTCAAAGATGTTCAACTTCAACTTATTTTAAAATGGAATCTTTGAGCATTTTGAATCAATTCAGAATTCCCAGAACTAGAAATTGTGATTCTTTATAGAATCTATTTTTTTTCCCTGCACCTCAAACACTTTTTCTCCAGGTCTTTGGAGAAGAGGCGGGGTCCGCCCTTGACAGGTCACCGGTCCATCACAGGGAAACAGAGACACACAGGACACACATTCATACATAAGGGCAATTTATCATAACCACCAGTTGTTGGACCATTCAGGATCATGTTCTTAGACTTTGGGAGGAACCCAGGGAGAACATTCAAATGCAGAAAGACCCCAGATTCATACCCAGGACCTTGTTGCTGCAAGGCAACAGAGCTACCAGCCACAGCACCATGCAGCCCAGATGGCAGGAAGCACTGTTCAAAAAATGACATCCCAATCACTCCTCTTTTCTTCTGAAGCCTTCAGGTTGGTGAGTTAGCTGACTTAGCCCACCATGAGGAAGATGAGTAGCTGAGTCACTCCAGCATCCCTGAAGACAGAGTTTTAGACATGCTTTTGAAAGTCATTGATGGTTTATATAAATGTCATTTCAGTTTTGTGTGAACGGTGGCACGTTTGATCCACGCCGATTCAGAGGTGGACGACCAAGCGCTGTGGCAACCCAGTTCAACATGTCAACTATGAACACAGCCTAAGTTTTCTCCCATCATTCCCCTTTTCTTTTAAATTTCTACAAATATTACTCCCACTCCCGTTTTTAATCATCTATCTCCATCTCCTGCCTCATGCTTCCATCACATTCTGCTGAAAAACCTGGAGGACTGCCAACAGTCTTACTGTGGCACTGTGGCAAGTGCATTTTAGTCATGCGTGAGAAAGTGTGTATGTGCAGGTGCCAAATGAGTCGCGCTGGTGTGTGTTTAATGATTCTGAAGGCATGCCGGTTTCTTTCTGCCGTTTCTTTGCAAAAGTAAAATTAATTGACGACTGAAGGTTGAAATCACAGAGAAGAGTGTGTGTGCGTGTGGGGGCGTGTGCATGTGTGTGTGAGTGTGTCTGTGTGGCCTTGTTTTTGAGGCATAGCAAGGATCATTTTCCTAACACATATTACACTGTAGGGACCAACTGCTCCTTGTGGGATTGCAAGCCTGCTGGGGAAATGCTGTTTTTGTGTTAGGGTTAGGATTATGCTGTAGAAAGTAATAGAAGTCAATGGAAAGTCCCTACAAAGATAGAGAAGCAAAAGTGTATGTGTATTTTTATACTGTATACAGAATGGAGAGGACAACTTTCCCCAGGTGAAAACTTAATGAATGTAAGAACTGTTCCCTGGTTCTCAAGTTTAGCAATTCTACTAGTTAAACTGTTTAGAGTTATGCTGTGAAAAAAGTTGTGGTTAAGGTTAAGGTTAAGAATAGACTAGTAATGGTTAGGGTTAGGGAAAACGTCTTGGCTAGGCATAAATGCAGTTACTAAACTCAATTGAAGTCAATTCAACGTCCTCAGTTGGTTAGAAGTATCTGGATGCGTGTGTGGGTGTGTGTGCGTGTCTGGACAAATGGATGAATGGGCGCCCAGGTTCTCTGCTTTATAGGGGTGTTGTTGTCAGTCTGTGTGTGAATAAGTGAGAGTAAATGTGTTGAAAAGAGAAAGAACACGAGGAATAGAAGCAGTGGAGGGTGTTGTCTTAAAAGCGACAACAGCACATAGCAGAAAAAGGCATTTTCAACCAATTTATTAATCCTTTAAGGCAATGTTCCCTTTTCAGAAATGCAAATTGAATCAATCTGAGTCTGACTTTTAAGACTTTCAAGTGGGATTTAATTAGAAGCTGAGGCGCACAGTTTTAATGAGAGAGGGGGTGGAGAGAAGGAGAGGCAGAGAAGGAGAGAAAGGGGAAGAATGGAGGGGGAGAAAGAGGGAGGATGGGAGAACGTGTTTTAATGCGATTCCTACAGGAAGGGGTGAAGGACACGCAGATCCAGTGCTGACGGGTTTTCTTCACAGAAGATGTTTTGTCGTTCCATCTGTCCATCTGTCCTTGGTGTCCTTCACCTTTGACTCAGCTGTTTATACCCAGGGAAGGTTGGAGCACAGAGTCTGCTTTGTGACTCTAAACAACACCCGGTGCACCGAAAGCAGACACACACACAAACACACACCGCCAAGAGCCGTAGAATCATCACACTTCCACTTCCGGAATACTGATGCAATCTCTCCGTCTGAATCCTTTGTCTTTTGGTGTTGCTGTTATTTGCTCTGATATTTTTCTCTCTTTTTTTTTATTTTTCCTCCTCTCTCACTGAGATTTTTTACCCTCCCTATCATCTTCCCATCATTTTCCAGGCCTTAAGCTGACTGAGCCTCCCAAAGCTGTCAGGTCTGATTGCGTGATCCTGAAGCGTCGGGTCCACCGGCTCAAATGAAAAATCTGAATTCCCCTCAGCCTCCCGTTTGATTCTCTTTCATTCAGCTCTCCTCTGCCTCCCACTTTTTCTATTTTCCCACCTCTGTTGTCACATTGTATCTCACCTTCTCCAAACACAGTCACACGTACTCCTGTAGTGATATTTGTGGCCTTCCCTGCACCTGCCAATCTCACTCCATTCCTGGTTTTTAGGTTTTTAAACATGTCATGATGCACACTTGTGTGTTTGGTTCTCAGTAGCCTTCTTTTTCATTGTTAGTGTTCCCCCCGCCCCCTGGTTTGTAAATCATTTAGCAGTTTGGTTCCTCTGTGTTTTTATCTGTTCAAAAGTCACCTTCACTCAGGTCTCTGCTCAGTATTCTCCCTCGGTTCTGTTCTGCATTTCCTGGTTTCTGTGCTACTAAGCAATCCTTCACCAGAGATAGGTTCAGAGCCTCCAGAGCCACTTGGCTCCTTGGTTTTATCATCCAGTGCTGAATTCTTCTCTTGTCCCCCTCATCTGGGTCTCTTCAGGTCTTATTCATAGAGTCTTTCTGTGTTTTTGATCATTAAATTCCACTGTGCTCCTCCTGATGTCAGTCCAGTGTTTAGGTTTACCTCAACCGCACATTTTGACAGTATGAAGTGTAGCTGCAAATTTACATGTTTTGTGCTCATTAATTGTGTGGAAGCCGTGATGTGCAGGTTTTGGTAAGACGTACATCTGGAAGGTCTGAGGCTAATTCAAAATACTATTCTTCATCTGGCCCAATTATTCCTTTCTGCTTCTATCCAATTATTGTTTTCCTCTAACCCAAGATTAGGTCACAGAGTCATCAGGGCCAAAAGGGAAATGCAAACATCTCTTTTATCACTGATACTTTCCAGGTTATTCATCATGGGCAAACGTTAACGATTGGGTAAAAAATTTTACCGAAAACCTAACTCTTTAAAATTCAGATTCAGATCCTGTAAAGATGACCAGAGAAGCTGGATCTGCATTCTGTTACACCTCTAAGTATTGTCTTGTACCATCTAACAGTTAAATTTCTAAAAACAAGTATGAAATGTTATATGACTGATGATTTTGTCAGAAAACAGAATCATGTTTAGAAGGAGTTGACTCATATTCATTATCTTTCAGCTGCAGTGGAGTTGTGGTGTTCAACTCTAATGACAAAAAAAAAACAAAAAACATTAAAGGGCCAAACAAATGGATATGGTGATTCATGGATGTCATGATGGGACCCAAATATGTATATTTGAATTTTATTTCAGAAAAAATCCTAAATGGTTTACTAAATTAATTTATATAGTGCTTATAGTCACAGTCATACAGACCATTCAAAGTGCTTTCACTAAAGCCATATTTGCACTCATAAATAAAGAACTTGCTTGGCAAATTGGGGTTGTGTGCCTTGCCCAGGGGCAGGAGGAAGCTGAAATTAAACCTTCAACATTCTGATAGTAGGACGACAATCCCCTGAGTATAGTCAGGGGACTTTTTTATGCTGGAGCAAAGAACTTAGATTGTAGTATTCAAATGTTGAATTAAAATCATGAACTAATTAATTTTAACCAAAATGTACAGAGTTTAGTTCTTGTGCCTGATAAAACTGGAAACAGAACAAGAATCAAAAGCTGCACAGCAAGTTCAAATCCAAATGCTAATTATTTTATGAAAGCAAGTTTGCTGAAAGTGTGGACTGTAAAGAAGTGGCCCTGTCAAAGTCCATTCTTAAATTCAAAAGCAGTGTTACCACAATCCATGTTTGGTCTGTTCTGTGGTTTTTCCTTTTCAAAATGAAACGACATAAAAAAAAATATAAAAAGACAATTTCTCTGTTTTGTTTTAAAACTAAATTAGAAAAACAACTGCAAAAACACAAAATTAAAATTTCTTTTTTCTTCATTTGATAGTTAATAACCATTATAAAAAAGCCATATATATATATATATATATATATACAGTACATATTAAACAGAATATTAAACTGTTTAATATATATACAGTATATCTGACCTTTGCAGCATCTTTCGTCCACAGGCTCTTGGAGTCTGAGGTCTACGGACGAGAGGAGGAACTAGATGAAGCCCTTCCCTTTGGGGGAAACCAAACCTCGGAGGTTCAGTGGAGACTGGAGTTGAGTCATTGTTCTTGCCCTCACCATAGACCTCAGAGTGGTTACTGCCCCGCAGCTCAAAGGCATCAAAAACCATTGATCCCTCACCAGGCAACGCACCCTGTTGTCGTCTGCTGTCAAAATAAGTTGAATTTGCCTCTAACACACTTGTTTTCTTTACTTCAAAGGAAAACCGGCACATTGATTATTGTGGCCAATCAAACATCCTTTAACTCATGTTATTAAACGGAATAATTTAAATTACTTGGAATACTAAAGCAATTCCGTTCACTGTAAGGTGATCCACTCTCAGTGAGGTCTGTTGACTCCCTCTAAATAAAACAAGCATGTCCATGATGAGACTTTGGCCGTTTCTGAAGTCTTAAGTGAGCTGCAGCCAGAGCTCAGGTCATGATTTCCGGTTCCACCAGGAGTTACCAAATGGTGCATTCACAATTATAAACCGTCTCTTTCCTTTAAGCTGTGCTATTATGCATCTAAGTTGGTGTTTTGTTCACCCTTATGGAAGTCTTTGTAACAGAGGTACTTGATGGGCCCTCAGGACACAAAAACCATCAGGGTTACATTTTCTATGTTTGAGTCATCAGTGGCCAGTTTTAACAAACGGAGTGGTTGATGCTCTTGGACGGGACGAGTCTCTCCTCATAGACCGTCACCACAATCAAATTGTAGACTTTGAAGGAACAAAAGGTAACTACGCTGTATTTTTCAAAAGTTTAATACTGCAAACTTATTTGAGCTTAATGCTTCATAAAACAACATAGATTCTCCTTCTAGACAACAACCAAAGGTAACATATTTGCTAGAAAATGGCTCTATGTGCCTCGAAAACACATAATATTACTATCCTAATAGAACTGTAAACATGGAACTGTATGTTATTAATATTTGTAGAATTATATTTGGTTGATACATGCACCAGAAATGATTTTAATCTAAAAAAAAAAAAAAAACGCTTCAGAAGGCATTGCTCCAGGACCAAGACGTTTATTAGGTGGTCGGAGGGAATTAGTGCTTGGCTCAGGGGGTGGAGTGTAAGGTGTCAGTGTGGTAGATGAGCTGGTAATGTGTGAGCCACAGGGTGATGGAATGTGTGAGGTAAAACCCATCCCCGTCATTAATAACCCAGACGGTTCCGGCAGCACCTCAGAGGCCCGGCTCCCACACAGAACCCTTAGAGGAGCCACCAGGGGCCCTGAAACTGGACTGGGACCTGACCACATGCATGGCCACATCACTTTGGCAAAAATACTGATCAATCAGCCAATCGAGTTTATTTGTATCGCACATTTCAGCAACAAATCAGTTCAAAGTGCTTTACATCATAAAAACATGATGTCACAAAACATCATACAGTCACCAACCAGAGAACAGACAAGACATTTCGCTAAATCTCATCACCAAAAGTTATCAATACACATCAACTATGTTGGTCAATGTTCCATTTGTTATGTTCAAAAGCAGGTGGGTCCTCAGTCTTCATTCAAAGGAACTCAGTGTTTAAACTGTTTTGCAGTTTTCTGGAAGTTTGTTCCAGATTAGAGGAGCATAAAAACTGAATGCTGCGTCTCTTCTGTATGTGCATGTATTAGATATATACACTCTAGATAGCATATTTAATAGATGTGTCGGCTCAACAGCAACTAAATCAAATCTCTGGTTCAGGTTTTATTGTAAATAAAATGTTAAATCTTTTTTTAAATGTTTTTTTCTTGTTGATTCTCCTGCCCCGGTTCAGTCTGATGGGCCTGTGTGTTCTGGCTGATGGGCAGCCTGCCTGCCTCTGTCTGGGCCTCGGCCATGCTGAACATGTCATCTGGACAACAACATTTGCCCTCTCGGCCACCCGCAGCGTCTGGGAGCCCGAGTCTCGTTTGCATGCGTGGCAGTGGCTCGATCTTGCCATCACCCAAGGTCACCTGAGACTGAAGGTGGTCCGAGCGGGGCTGCCAGAGGAGGGCCCGTGGTATCGGACGAGCTGGCCCGCTTCTATTAGCATTCAAAGCCTCCTTGTGTATCTCTAAATTTTTCAGTAACCTCCAGCTGCTTGATGTTGGAGCAAATCACCAGAGCTTTGCCGTGTGCCAATCCCCCCTTCCAGACCCTCGCCTGCCCCACCCGCCGTCTCCTTCCCCTCTGGAGTGCCGTCTTATCCAGGTCTCTTCACTTATTCATGTGTTTATTTATTATTTCATCGGCCTCGTCTGAGCCGAAGAGAGGAGGCATCTAGTTGTGAGAACAGTCATTAATTCATTAAAGCCTCTCTGCCTCTTTTCCTCTCTCCCCTCCAATCCATCTCTCGCTTTATCTCCCCCTCTCCGTCTGAGAGGATGCACAATCCACTGGCTTTCATTCCTCTGCTGCCCACCTCTTTATCTGTCTCTCTCTCTCTCCCAACCTTCACACCCATCTCCCTCTTCCTCCCTTTTGTGTTTGCCATCAACCCGTTTCTTCCACTGTTTTCATTCACCCTTCACCTTCTGATACGTGTGAAGAATTAGCAATGTTCAGACGATGACTCTGGAGAAGAAGGAGCTGTCGGACCACATTTTTAAAAAGTCGGGCTTTGGTCCAATTGTTGATCTGTGGGAGCGAGAAATCCTCCTTCCACTTTTCCCTGGGATTTATTTGTTTTTCTTTGCAATCTCTCACCTTTTCTTTCTAAACAAGGAATCTCACGTCTCGGATGTCTAAATCATGGAGGTTTGATCAGACCTGAATGTCCATAGAGAATTTGATTCAGTAAAAATTTTACCGTTTAGAGTTTGGACAAATGGTATATGTGAAAACATCTGATTGATAAAAAAAGACAGAGCTTTTTTTCTACCAGGTTTACAGATTTTATTTTTGTTTTGGGTCAGGACATGCGAGTTAGAAAATTTGACTACATATTGATGATTCATGTAGTAAACTGTATTTGCTGAAAGTAAAACTTAAAATAATACTTTTGACAAGCAACATAAAGTCACTGGTGCATCACTGCGGCTGTTTCTCATCCCATCCAAACACTTCTGGACATTCATCAGATGATTTCAATTATCAGCTGTTTTATGACATTAGCTGCGTTTCCATGGACCTTATATTTGTGTAATTTGACATTTTGAAAATAAATTTACCTCTTAAAAAAATCCCTCATTTTTCAGTAAAGTTTCTGTGTTAAGTTCTTTGGGGGGCGTATTAAAATTGTTTTGTTTTGTAAAACTGCAATGGAAACACTTTTTCCACATCACACGAGTCACATGATCAACAACCAGATGCTGCTGATGGTGCAAACCACGAAGAAGACGACAGGTTGGAGGCTGATGGTGCAGCATGATTATAAGTGATGTAGTGTGTGAACAAACTTGTTCACGTGTGATTTTAATTACATATCTTATTTAATGGAGACACTGGAATTGTGAAATTGTGTTCTTTTGACATCAGTAAAAATATTGACAACATTTTGCGTACATTTGTAACAGAAACAGACCTGATAACAAACACTGGTGCATTGAGTGCTGCTTTTTATTTTCCATATAGAACAGCTCACACACTTAGTTGCGAGTTGTGTTGTTTGAAGGTGATATTTGCTTCTGTTTAATATTTAAATGTGTTGTCAAGGGTTACAGACTAATACAAACAAAACATCCCTTTGACCAACAGTGTCACTGTTCAGGTCTGTGTGCTAACTGTTTTAAAAATGAAGAGTTGGAGTTGAAAGCTGGATGACAACACTCAGTAAAAACTGAATTAAAAGAGAAATCTACATGAGCCACAGCAAAGACACAGTCTGCTGGTTTTGCTCAGGCACAAACTTGATGTTTTGTTTGATAACTGAAATGGATAATATTAACTCTGAAGCCGTTTGTACAATTGGAATGAATTGACGTTATATTTCTGTACGTAGTTTCCTTTTTGCAAAGGGCCTCGAGGCGACATTTCTTGTGGACTGCAGTCACATAAATAAACTCTAGTGAAACTGAATTAAGTCCTCTATCATCTTTGATCCCGATCTCAGCCCTGACTCCCTCGGGCCTTGGGCATGGATGGCCCCTGGTTCCCAGTCCTCCAGCCGCGATGCTGACAGACGGGATGGAAGGCTCGGGGCGCCACCGAGGACCAGACACGTCCATGATTTACGGGCAGTGCTGCCGGGGTTGCCGGGCGACGTCTCGCTGCGGTCCCCGGCCACTATAATCGCAGCTCCATGTTCGGCTCCAAGCAGTCTGCTCCATCTCAGATCAAATCCTTCCCTCCCCTCCCCTGCGCGACCTCAGCTGTGCGGCGCTCTCTCCTCCTCCAGCAGCTCACCACTGAGACATTGTGCAGCAGGGATCGTAACAATAGAAGCTGTGTGATGACGGCTACTTGTTTGAGGTAAAGACATGTAGATGCACATGCAAGCACACAGAGAAGCATACATTCATGCTTCCATGTGCACAGACACCCAGACATGCATGGAAAAGACGAAACAAAGAGCAACAGCAGCACAATGGTTCTGTGTTGTTGGCGCTTCGCTGCGGTGAGGATTTACTGGCTTGTATAGCTGCTGATCCGTCCCCCTTATAGAGGAAGCGCATTGTGCTGGCTGTCTGGAGCAGCAACTCCAGCTCTCTGTCTGGGCCTCAGCACCTCCACCTCTCCTCTATAATCTGTGGAGAGCTCTGAGAGAGACGTGGAGCCTCGCTGGCTGGCTCTGCTCATTCCTGAGTGCTGGCTGAGAGCGAGGTCATCTGTCCGGAGGAGCGCGTCTCCAGGGAAGCAGAGGCCGAGGGACGCAAAGGAGCTATTTGTGGAGCGAGACGGGACGAGGAGAGCCGTCTGCCCGCTTCCTGTAGTGTCCCCATTGATCTCCCACAGTCACATCTGTCTATAGCATCTCTCACAGTACATGTTATTTCTCTACATGTGATGATTTGCAATTCCTTTTCACCCTGACCTTCAAATGAATTCACTACAAAGTCAAGATATTTCAAATTCAACTCAAAAATACTTTTTTGATTCCAAAGATAAATTAAAGGGGAAGTATTATGTGTCTTCCAGGCACATGGTGCCATTTTATAGCATGATCAAGTAACTATGCTAACATCAATTGTTCTAAAAATTCTATATATGTCAAATGTGACTTAAAAGGAATTGGCCTTTGTTATTTAATGCCTTGAAATTGCAGAAGTTATCAAAACATCACATGAAAAAATCAAAGCAACATTGTAAGGTTCATGAAAAATAGTCAATTTTTCATGATTAAATGTTGTAACTTGTTTTAGTGAAAGAGTTCTTGTAGGTGGCGATAGATGTGGGCGGAATACAATATAGCGGTGTGTATTGCACCAAATTTGAAGAAGCCTCTGACTGAAGAAACAGTTTTTTAGACAGACAGACAGATCAGAACCAGAAAAGAATTAACAGATGTGCAATTCTACCATGTGTATGCTAATTGCTGCTGGCTAGTCTGAAGGAGCTGAGTTGGGGGAGGTGGAGGTCGTGAGGCACAAGCTTGGAAACTGCAGCTCAGAGGAGGAGCTTCGTCTCAAAGGCGGGGCTAAGTCCACCCAGGCATTTTGCACAGCTGAGTGGTTGCCGTGGAGATGAAAAGACTTCGCAAACATGCATGAAAGAATCAAGGCAACACTCCAGGTATGATTTTGATTAGGGAATAACATTATAGCATGATGTAAAGCTCAAAAATGTTGACTTTACATGATACTGCCCCTTTAAGAAAGCAAAGATTTGACCCTGCTAATATTCCCTGAATGAAACACCTGCTGGTAGCTGACAGACACATTTACAGAAATTTTTGAGGGTTGTTAGTAAAAACCAGAGAGGCAAATGGAATTAGAAGCTGCCAAGAAGGAAACTGCAAAAGTAAAGAAAGAGAGACACTGGGCTGACTGAGCTTGTATGTGTGAGGCTGTGAGAGAAAGGCTGAAGATTTCTTTACAGTTTCGATAGTCTTTGTCACCAAAGTGTCTGTTGTTGTGTTTCTAAGGTCAGTAATCATAAGACCCACATTCTTTCAAGTTCTACTGAAACCCTCAACTTGCCCCTTCGCCCAGTTCCTCACCATCAATCATCTTTTATTTTTTGCTCACACATTGTTAAAGTGTTGGAAGCTCAAAGTGTAGAGGTAATGACTTACACATGTCCTTATTAAGAATGTGGCACATGGCAGGGAACTTTCCCACTTGTGCATAATTGATATTAATCCCTGCTTTTTGGAGTCACTCTGGAGAACAAATGAAGGAGACTTGTACACTGTGGCACATGGATGTTCTCATTGGAAATGCTCCGGTGGGAACATATGGACCAGTCAGACCACTGATTCATGATAACAATGATTATTAAGAGTTTTATATGAGAGAAAGTGAATCTTAAAGTTTATTCTGGATTTAACAGGGAGCCAATGAAGGGAAGTCAAACTCCTTCCACCTCTTCGGTGGACAGACAGATCAGGGGCAGATCAGTGGACAAAAGTCCAGCTCTACCACTGGATCTACCGTCATAATTCTGAATGAATTCATGTTGCAGATACAGTATGTAACTGAACCACCGAAAAACAGAGGGAGCGCAGAAGTGCAACTCTTTAGTCGCTAAAGATCTGATGGCTATAGAAAGTTAAGAGAAGTTTCCTCTGACATGGGTGCGAGTTGATAACGACCAGATTTTTCTGTTTTTATTAGCTCACTGTTTCCGTCAGACTTAGAGTTTTTCATCATTCCATTCTGTTTCATGGTCTGGCCTTGAAGATAGATGCACTGCTGGGAGCCCCGCTGTTTCTCACCATGCTGATTGGACTCATGCAACGAAACCATGGCTGCTCAGTGGCCCACTGGCATCCAAGAATTATGTCTCCAAACTCAAACACGCACATTAAACCACCCACACTTGCTTCTTTACCCCGCTGACAAGCAGAAAAGTATCCAAATGAGGGACACGGAGGAAGCCATTCAAATCCGCGTGTTGGTGTGGATCTGAGGGAGCGTATGTCCGGGGCGGTTGTTAAATATAAAACGAGTGTTTGTGTGCAAGTCAGCGGCGCAACGCTTAATTTATTTATTTTCAGATTTGACCATAAAATTTTTAGGGGAGGTTTGGAAATTTGATCAGTGATGTAACGAGAGGTAAACCCACCTAATTAGACTAGCAACGTTTTCTGGCTGATGTAAATGTTAATTATGTGTACTCTGTGTTGAACATGTGAGGGAGTACAACACTGATGTAAGTTTCATGAAATATTTTTTATTTTTTTGATGGGAAATAAATGAAGGAAGGAATTAGAGGAGGATTGAAAACATCTCTGTTATGGAATATATTATACTGCTGAATGAAGTACAGTACAGAAGCTAAACCTCATAATGGTGCAGATCTATATCTTGCTTTCCTTGATAATTAGACTGCTTGATATTTTATTTAAATTTTTTTGTTTTTATCTTAGACAATTTTTGTTCATTTGCAGTAACTACCAACCTTTTCGAGGGACAGTATGTTGTGTTTTCCAGCCACATACTGTCAGAATATTGCACAATAAATTAATTATGTTACCTTCAGTTGTTATAAAAATGCTCTATATGTCAAGTAAGACTTTAAAGAAAGTTGACTTCCTAATTTAATGCCTTCAAATTGGGTCTCTGTCTCTTTAAAAACTTCTTGCTCTTTCTAAAACTCCGCCTTCAGGAAGTCATGACAACATGGCTCCTCTATTAACCCTTTAACAACGTTTTTACCAGCATTGCTCTGAGAAGTAGCTCCTACAATGGGCTCAGCAGATTTACAGTTCCACCAGGTGTTGCTAATTGCTCCTGGCTAGTCTGAAGGAGCTGAGTGGAGGAGTTTCAGGGGAGGGCTGCTCTGTTAGAAACTGCAGCTCAGAAGAGGAGCTGGGCTTAGGTCCACACAGGCTAGAATGGTTGCCATGAAGATTAAAGGATTTCTCAAATATGCACAAAATATGCACCTTTTTCTCTATGCACGAAAGAATCAAGGCAAACTCCAGGTCTGTGTTTGTTGAGGGAATAGCATTATAACATGATGGAAAACTTAAAAAATGTTCATTTTACAGAATACTGGCCCTTTAATAAATTCAACTTTTTTCTGTAAAAACTATGAAGGATCAAGTCCCCCTGAGTGGAGCAACAGAATCCAGCTTGGCTCTGCTTCTCCTAAAGTCCACATTCATCTCCTCTGTGAAGATGAGCTGCCTGTTTCCACAGAACGCCACAAAGCTGCTGCAGCTCTTTTAACACTGCTTCTTTCCTTCCTGTGTGCAGTGGCTTGTAAAGATATTTCTTCTTCTGGAACTTGTTAACATTTTTCACATGCCACTGTAATAATTAGATTACTTTATTTTATTAGGTTTCATTGGCTCTACTGGCCTTTTTTTGAGGAGAGTGGGCAATGGGAGAGGAGGAAGACATGAGCCAAAGGTCATCAGGCCTGGATTTGAACCTGTGGTGGCCACATCCAGGACCAAGGCCTCTATATGTGGCTTGTGCTTCACCGTTTTGCCACCACAGCATTAATGTTGGAATTTGCTGGAGTTTAGACAGTAAACCAAAGCAAAGTGGTATATGCTAATAAAGAAGGGTGTTTAATTGCAAATTGAATAAAAAAAAAGTAAAGTATCAGTGACCATCATAACCTATGTCTATCCCTAATAATGGCTGACTTTTTTATTTTAATTAAAATGAGAGGTTCACACTGGTTCTTTGTTCTAAGGAGCTTCACAGCTCCAATCTGTACATAAAGTATGCATTAGTTAGCGGCAGACTTTCCACCCACCACCCATTCCCACTTGCAGTGTTTTCATTTTGCCACCTTTTTGTCAATAAGTATCTTGGCTCACATGTCTGTGTGCTTCACCAAGGCCAGCGGCTGGAAGGCCAATCACAGCTCACAACCCGGCTAATCTGCAGTTAACCTTTCAGCTCCTAGGAGACGCAGCTTCTACATCGTCTGCACATGACTGTTGCTGGATTTTGGGCCACAGCCAGGATGCCCCCTTTTTGCACTCTGGTTCACCCGCCAAACGCTGGCTCTATTCTGAGTCACAAAGACATTTGTATGCCAGTCATGTTCCAAAGGGGGCCACTGGCACTTTAAGAGTGTGGGAAAGGGGGCATTCCTCCAGCGAAGCGGCTCTTTTTCACACATTCCTCAGAAGGGCACATTGAGCTCATTATCACAGCTAACTACAATAGAGCTTTGTGCAGGATGCAAAGTTTGGAAAAGTGCCAAATATCCTCGGGTGCACGCATAGATGCACATGTGTGCATCTTTTTATGGTCTACTATGTAAACTGAAACATAATGGACAAATGTATTATTATTATTATTGGAAATGGCTAACAAAATAAATCAGCCTGCTAAAAGGTCTGACTTTGATTTATCAAACTCTCCAAATTTTTATGAATTTCATAATTAGCTGAATAAACACACCTTTTCAAACCTTATAATCTTCTAACTGTGGGAGCTTTATTGTTCGATAAAAATTAAATAAACTTACTTGGGTAGTTTTCTATTTCATTAGGTGTAGTTTTGATTATGAAGCTGTTTTGAATTATGTAGACTCATCAGAAAATGTTCTTTTTTATTACAGTGGGACTGCAGTTGGTTCTCCTGACATCTTTTGTTCACTCTGTGCTGCTGTCAGCCATCTTGTAGAACATCGCAGCAGCAGCTGATCTCCAGCTGAGAGGAAGCAGTTAGATCAGCTCATCAGGAAGGCCAGATCTGAGCTGGGATGACCTTTGACCCAGGGCAGGTGATTGCACACAAAAAAACTCTGATTAAAATAGCATCACTGTTGGACAATGCATGAGGCTGGAGAGCGTTACCATAGATCCTTCCTCCTCTATAATCATCACTGCTCCCAACACTGTTTACAGTAAGTGTTTACATCCCAGCTAATATTTGCAAAAAAAAATTTAAATTCTTGCAGTTGTCTCTCTATGCATAAATATATATATACTGTACATTATTTAATTGCAAATAGCCTTACTCAGTTGCAGATTTCTTGGGATCTGAATATGCGATTTTTATTTTATTTTTACAACTGAACAGTATGATTTCACCATCTCACTGTGCAGTTTTTTTTAGGAGGAGGGTAGAGTACCAAAAATGACACTCAGGTAAGAATAGCACTACCTCACAACAGTTTTACTCAAATAAAAGTAAAAAGTATCCATCCAAGAATCTACTCATATAAGAGTAAAAATGTATTTGGTAAGAAGTCAAGTACTGAGTAACTCATCAAATGATCAATCATTTTAAAATAAAAAAAATTACATCTGACGGACCACAGTGTAAAGTTACATGGAAATTTTGGTTATTTAAGGACCAAATGATAATAATTAATACAAGTAACAAAAAAATAACAAAATCAGGGAAAATAACATTTTACCGAATATTTTTTTTAATATAAAACTTATGAAACTTCAACAAAAACTGCAGGTGTGTGTCTGTGTCTGGGGAAGTTTTGGTTAAATAATTTTTGTTCTTCATTCAGTGGGTCAAAAATTCAGAAACTTTACTAAAGTAAGAGTAGAGATACTTCATAATAAAATTACTCAAGTGAAAGTAAAAAGTGAAGCGTAATGAACATACTTCTAAAAGTTCATTTTTTTTCCAAAAAGGTTACCAAAGTAAGAGTAATGGAGTAAATGTAACTAATTACTATCCAACTCTGCATTCACATCAGCCATGTTTAGTCGGGTTCATTTAGGGTGACAATGTTAAAGTTCAGCATGATGCATGAAAACAGGCATGTGGAACAACATGCTGGGCTGGTTTCTGTGTGGTGTGTGTGTTTGCGTGTGTGTGGACATAACAAAACCAGAACACACGACAATCTCACTATTGGAATCTTTAACCACAGTGTAAAAATACTTCTCTAACAGTCACTTCCGTGAAAAGATTAGGTGCCTGCCCACAGGAACTTGCTATTTCATGTGATTCATCCACTGGTCATCTCCCTCATCCAAGCCCGGCCCATACCCAGGCTCCTGATACTGCAGCCTCCCTCCCGCAAGCAGCTCCGGGAGGCCAGTCCATGACTTCCAAGTCTGGACAAACACATTCCTTTCCAGCCACCAGACTCTCCACCCTGTGGGCAGAAGGCCTCAACCCATCCTGGGTTCTTCCTTTCTAGTTCTGCTAGCTCTACTGAATGAGGCCGAAAGGTGCAGCAGATCTGCCGTGACTCACATAAACAGCGGGTAGGGACACAAAGCATTCGTGTGGCAGACCAGCAGAGTACAACTGTGAAGTGGTTGTAAGAAAAAAAATGAATGAAAGCTCTGTAGTTGTAACTACAGGGTGTGTCTCTACCAGTTTGGGACAGATAGAGAAATTATTTCTCATTCTTTATAAAACGGCTCAAGCTCAGTTGGGATTGGACGTCACAGATTCTTAGTTTCATTTAGGTCTAGACTTTGACTGGACCGCTCTAGAACTTTCATCCGAGCATTGTATCTCTGGCAGGATGTTCCGGGTGAATCTCCACCCCAGTTTCAGGTCTCCTCCAGGCTCTGGTTCTCTTCCGGGCTTGTCCTGAACTTAGCTCCACCCATCCTCATATCAACTCTGACCAATTTCCCTCATCAAACATAAATTTGCATAATGGAAACACAACAATGACAGAAGTAGTAGGAGGATGATGGTTTGTTTCTCTTTTTTTCCAGACAATCTGGCTCCACCAGAGCTTCACAGCATCACAGTTCATAAAAAACTACAATTTCCCCAGAACTCTATATGTAGACACTCCCAAGTAGGCGGGGCTTGTTGCTCCAATGGTTGAATAAAACGCCAACATCTCCTCTGATTGGGTGAAAAATGATGAGCGCTAGCACCATGATGAATTATGAACATATCTCATATAAGTGTTTACATCCATCAATGTTATGATTTGAATGACTTATCGTGTGAACAAGCTTATTCACGTGTGATTTTAATTTAATGTCTTATCTAGTAGAAACACCATAATTGTGAAATTGTGGTTGTTTGTTTTTTTGTTGTTTTTTTTACATAAGTAGAAAATAGACAAAGATTTGTGCACATCTGCCATTGAAACACAGCTACTGAAATGTGGCTTTGTCATGGTGAGCTTGCTTCTCCAAACTTCTTCTTCCAGTCATGTCTGTCCAGAGCTTCCATCTGCCACATACACCAGCTTCAAGATTCCACCTTTGGAGCTAAAATTGGATCTAGATTTGGTCTGTGAGTCTGGACCTATAACAAAAGACTTTATCACTGTTATCGAATCAATTTCAGCTTTATCCTCTGCGTACAGGAGCCGTCTCATGTCAAAGGGAAATCTATCTCTGGACCTGTTTCTGACTTGTGCCTGATGCTCATGTTGCTGAGAATAAAACCCCACTTTCCTGTCTTGTTTGATGTTGCAGTGCTTATCCCTGGGTTTAACATTGAGAACGTTTGCCCACCATGTACTCACTGACAGCTGGCCTCTCTTCTTCCACGTTCCCCAGCTCTGGATTTAATTTTAACATCTGTGCTGATGTAAGTTTTGAAGGGCTGGCTGATCTTTTTCACTCAACATGTTCTGACATTCTGGACTTCCCTGATGCCAAGGCAAGACAAACCAAAAAAAAAAGACAAAGTTGGCAAAGCTTATCCACAGTGAAAGCTACTGAATCTGCTTTCTTGTCCAACATGATCCCCATTAACAGTCACAAACCTCAAGTTCTTTTTAATATTTTTATCCTGTGTTTCTACACAGGCTTCCCATAAACGCTGCAACACCTTATTGAAATGCGTTGCTGAGAAAGTCTCAGCTCTGAGTTGGTCTCTGTCTCGGCCTGCGATGGAGCAGCCTGTACTCTCTGAGTGCTCTGCGGTTTTTCCATCAGCTTGAGCTTTTGTCTTTTTCAGTTTTAAAGGAAACCATTTTTTATTTGAGACCTTCTAGTTCACAGCATGACATCCTCCCCTCACATCTTTTCAAAGAGATTCTTCACATCCCCGGCTTTAGCATTTTACACATTTTAAACACTTCCTTGTTATCTGGCTGCGTACCAGCTGCATTCAAGCGTGCTGTGGTGCAGCCGATCATCAAAAAGAAGAATCTTGATCTTAATGTTCCTTCTAACTACAGGCCTATTTCCAAATTACCATTTCTGTCCAAGATTTTTGGAAAGGCCTGTTTTTAATCAGCAGCAGACCGTTTTTAAATGCTCATGGTGTTGGTGAAGAATTTCACTCTGGTTTTAAATCTTGCCATAGCACAAAGACAGGACTTTCAAGAGTTTTTAATGATCTCCTCTGAACTGTTGGCTCAGGCCGCTCGGTTGTTGCAGTTCTTTTTTGACCTAACCACTGCTTTTGATGCCGTCCATCAAGATTGGAGGTCATTGCTGGTCTCTAAAGCTCAGTCTTATCGTGCTTCAAAAACTTATCTGGCTGTCAGGACTTCTTCCTCCTCCTCCTCCTCCTCCTCCTCCTCACTGTACCTATTCATTGTGGAGAACCTCAAGGGTTGCATTTTGGGTCCTATTTTGTTTTCTTCGTTCTGCCGTTGGTTTATTTCCATTGCTTTGCAGTAAGGAGCCGTGTTCAGCATTTTCCAGTCACACAGTACAATCAACTGTTACTTTCAGTTGTTAGAAAAATGCTGTGAACTTTATTTAAAAGAAATTTGACATTGCCTTGAAAAGGGTCCCTGTCTCTTTGAGAAGTTCCTACTCTTAGGTACTTTGCCTTCAGCACATCATCACTACAGTGTTCCTCCATGATGCCATTTACAACATTTCTTAGGAGCGTTGCACAGAGAAGCGATTGCCATGACAAGCTCAGCAGAGGCAGAGTGCCACCAGGTGTTTGCTAACGGTTGCTGCCACTAGTCTGAGGGGACTGCAACTGCAAGGAGGAGCCTTGTGGAAAATGACGGAGCTTTGCGGTTGCCATGGGAGATTCAAGGAGTCCTCAAACATGCATGAAAGAGTCAAAGTCATACTCCACATATGCTTTAGATGAAAGAATATGATTATAGCATGACATAAATCTATAATGTTACATAATACCCACATTTAGGGACATCCTGTCCTCCCCATCTCTTCACCTTACAGCAGCATAAAGACAAATAAACTGAAAAATCATTTTTACCATGAGCTGTTAGCAATGCTAATGGAGCTACACACTTAGTATCATGTCTCCTCTTCTGTTTAGTCTCATGTTTATTGATTGTTTGCAAAAACAATGAGCAGAATTGCATTGTTCATAAAGCTGTACTGCTAAAAACACTGCAATGACAATAAATCTAATCTATCCTAATCTACAAGGATAACACTATTCATAGGATTATTCTACGATGCTGCCATTTTTTTTTTCTTTTTGGTTTGTTTGGAACGCTGTGAACGGTAGCCATCAGCAACGAATTGCAGAAACTTCAGAGGAAAGTGAGACTAAAAGGAGATAAAGAGAGTGAACAGGCCTTTGAGTAACAGCTCATCTCTTATTTGGCATCACTTCAAGTGTAGCCAGTTTACCACGTCTAGACGAGACAGCTTTCAAAAGCCAGAGTAGGCTACTCATATTTTTTTAACCGAAGTATATAAAAAAGATATTTTACTGGAACAGTAGACGACAGACATCTCTTTTAGTTTTCCGACCGCAAACACTTTGCTTTTCTTCGACGCTGCAGATGAGTTTGTCAGATGCCTCTGTCCACCTCGCTGTCTCCGTCTAACCCCCGCTCCTTTCTCCTTTACGCTGTTTGAAGCTGGAAAAGTGTCACACAATCTCACTGCGTTTGATAAATCCATGGGATGTTTCTGTTCCAGGGCCAGGATTTCAAGAGGAAGGGTGCTTTCTTTTTACTGCCTCGTTGTCACTGCGCTGAAATGCTTTCTGGAAAATGTTTCCGTCTCAGAGAGAAAAGAAGGAGAATGTTTTCCGTCTCCGGTAGGTTTGGGAAACTACAGCAGGTGACTCCGTTCAGGAAGGTCCAAATGTTCCAATGAAAACAGTCCGTCACAGAACCAGGTAGGTTTTATCCCTCCATCAAATACATTCATTTAAGAACTTCACTTTGTATTATTTTTGTGTTGTCTTTGACTAATATATCAACTGGTTTGATGTTCTGAAACACAGACAGACAGACAGACAGACAGACAGACAGACAGACAGACAGACAGACAGACAGANAGATGGGAAGTGTTTGCTGGTATAAACGGTATAATACATATTATTCTGCAAGAACATTTGTTCTCTCATCCTTCTCTTGGTTTTAGATTTCCTGCAGCTTGTTTTTGTCCCTATTTTATCCTGGCAAACCTTTTTGTTTTGTGACGTGTCCTACAACTACTGTGTGATTGGCCAGGAGTTTGAAGAGGAATCAGTGATTATACTAAATTAAGCTGCAGTGGGAGGTCTGTTGAGGACTTCCCAGAAGTCTAGGATTGAGTTGATTGTGAAGAATAAAATTAATTCTTGCTACCAAGGGTAAAAGAACAAGTTTCTCTGTTCTTGTACAGTATTTACTGGTCTTTAGTGTTCTTTATTTTTTTTTTTAAATGCGTGGTAAAATGCAGGCCAGACTCAATAAAAACTGTTAAATAGCCTTCATATCCTGTTTACAATAAAATCGATCTGCCTTTCAGGAAACCCTGAAGGTGTAGGAACTTAGAGGTCCATTTTTATTTATTTATCATTTTTTTCTCCGAAGAGTTTTTTTTTTTTTTTTTTGCGGTGCTGGTGGCTCGCATTTTTCCGCGACGGTGGGCTGGCGGGGGGGGGGGGGGGGGCGGACANTGTTTTTGTTTGTGGGGGGGCGTGGGGCGGCCGCTTGTGGCGGGGGGGGGGGGGGGGGGGGGGGGGCGCGCCCCCCCAGGACGTGCAGCGAGGGTCACCGGGACCGGGAGTCGAACCCGCGACGTCCGCGTCGCGGACTGGGGCCTCCTAATGTGGGGTGTGCTAAACCCCTGCACCACTACAGCACACCCCACCTTCCTATAAATTTGACACAGTAGACCACCAGCTTGATCACCACGTAACTGGAACTGATTTTGTGACATGACAAACATCAAAAAATTAAGCCAAACTGAGAAATGAGCTCACACATAGCAGCAAGTGAACAAAATCATCAGAAAAAGAAAAGAATCAGGCTGTTTTAAAGCTCAGTAAGAAAAAGTGGAGAGAACTTTAGAACTTTGCTGAGGAAATAAACCAGCTTTACTACTCAACTTAAGCAACTGTGGTGAGAGAGCTCCTTCACAACAACGTGACAAACTGAGTCAAAAAAAAAAAACAGCTACTGTGAATCATCACTACATGAAACATTACAATCATATTTTGGTGAGGCCTGGCCCAAGTGTAGACAGGAAAATGGAGCACTGATGTAATGAAAATACAATTCATTCATGACTGGGCTTAAAAATTTTGAAAATTGGATAAAATAAAAAGGACTGTATGGCAAACAAACTGAAATCAGCGGAGCAGCTGAACCACAGACTAACCAGCGCAGTAGATTTCACAAGAGAAAGGTGGAGTCAGGTGAAGAAACCAACAGGAAACTGACTGAACGGGTTGATGAGTGAAAATGTAAACCAGGTTTGACTCATCAGTGGAACTGACTGCAGTTATGGAAGAACTTAAGACAGAAACTTAGGAAAGACGCAGAAAAGTAAACAGGATTCAACGAATCCGAAGGAACACAAGAAATTCCAACCAAATACACGAAGATTAAATCACAAGAGCAAGAAACACAAAGATATGACCTGAATACAGAACATGCTTAATGACAATAACACACAAGAAAAAATAATCACAATTCAAACCAAGTGAGAACCAAAACATAAAGACACAGAGTGTCATCAAGAGGAAGTTCCACAGATTGAGAACATCAACAAATAATTCAGAGCTGACTAAATGACCATCGCGATTCAAACAACAAAATGTTCTTCCAGAGGCTTCTTTTCAACCAGAGTTTCCGTTTAGCTAACGTGTGTCTCCAAGCCACAGGGGTTCCTCCACTGCCTCATCAGCAGTCTGGGATCCTCTAATGATGGGGTGTGACTTTGGCTTCAGAGGATTTTCTGAAATGGGTGCCATCTTTCTGCGGCGCTCCACAGAGGAACTGATGGTGGGAAGAGAGGGGGGACGTGTCCCCAGTGGGAACCGGCCATTGGCTGACAAAGGAGGATGAGAAAGAGAAGAAGAAGGAATCTGGGAGGTGAAGTGGAGACGGTGACTGCATAGGAATGGCTCATTCTCTCTACTGCCCAGCAGCTCTGGCAAATCACCAACGTTATGGTGCTAATTGATTCTCTCTGTGCCATTAGTCTCTCAGACAAAGACGCGCCAATGAGGGGGTTGCTGTTGTTCAGGGGCTGGCACGGTGCCCAGCCCCACAGTATCACCATTTCAACACACAGATACATGCAGACTGCACTCTTTTCACAGGTGCACACACGTTTCTTTGTTCATACGAATGCAAAGTGGAATTTGTAAAGCATCAGCCATCAAAGTCTTTTGAGACACGAACATTGCTCAGTTTCAGACCATCCAAACGAGGACGACGTCGAGCACAAACACACTTAAGGTCCGCTCAGACAAATCAGAGGAATACAAATGTTGGTTGATCAGGATTGATATTCTCCCTTCATACGTGACTTTATTCTGGCTGTGCTGTGTTACCGAGGCTGCTGTGTTCGCAAACAGACACACACACACACGCCCACACTCACTCGCACACTTGAATATGAAAAGAGAATCCCCAGACAAAGAGCGGGGCATGTCTTTATCTCATTAAAGTTAACGAGAGGCTGCTGTGTTCAGCCTGCAGACCAGCGGTAATGTGATCCCGAGGCCTGCGATGTGAGCATCGGGCCTCGGAGCCATCACTAAGAACGCCACCGCCATCCGAACACCCATCACCAGACTGACGGCTGCTGCTGCAATCATCACAGCCATGATGCTAATTCAGCGGCCGTTACTGAAGAGTTCCCCATCGGCTTGTCACCGATTCCTCCTTGCTGCCGACACGTGAATCCAAAATACTATACCATCACCATGGCAATTGTCTTTTGTCATCCTCTGTGCTGGTGTTTCCTGTCAACATGGCCACTGTAACCGTTGCTCCTTCAAACGGAGAATGAGAGATGGGAGACGAGCAGGTGCAACCAAAGAGAGCAACACACACAAAATCCACTGAATGTCAATTAGCCAAATGAAACATAAGCTGTTTTCTACAATGGCTTCTCAAAGTTAGTTATGAGCCAATTAAAGAACATATAGCAGACAATCTGAGATCACTCTGATCAGTATGCCTGGAGGTGCTTCAAACGGCTGCTTAGCTTCTCCTCATCTCTTGCTGAATTGAGCTCTCAGTGTCTGCAACTGGAGGGCTGCAGAGTGATGGCATCCTTCTGTCATTCCAGCAGAGTCAAAGTAGCCCTGGCTGACTTCATCCCTCCTGCTTCTCCAGACCTGCTAAGACTTGGTTGCTCATTTAGAGACTGTAATTAATTGGAGCCCATGCCGCACCCCCAGCCCTCCCAGACCTCCCCACCCCCTTCTATTTTTGTTTGGCTGTTGACCGACGTGTGGTCCTCTCATGCGCGCATCTTCAGGTTGACGTGGCTCCCTAATTAAGACTCCAGAGGATGGCTAATTGCTGTTCCGTGCCTCTCGGCAGAGCAAGGGAGCCTTCTCCCGGCGCTGGCTGGAAAGAGCGCCCGCACACCGAATTAAAAGAAGGGGGCGGGGGGAGAGGGGGCTTATAAAAGTTTGCGGTAAAACTATTAAACACCAAGCAACTTTTCCTTGTGAGGAGCTGCCACTTCATTTAATGGGCCTCATTAAAAGTATACATCACAGAGATCCAAACCACTTGTTTCAACTTCACACGACAATGGGATAATGGTTCCTCCTTCATGCTGTCAAACACTGGACCTAAATGTAGAGCAGACCTATTGCTTCTGCAGAACATGAGGGATTGCTGCGTTCTTAAAGGGAAGGCTCCATATCATTTGTCTTTCTGACAAGGGGCAGAGAGGAAGGAACAGATGGAACTGACTGAGCAACACAGTGTTGTTTATGAGAGCAGGTAAACAGAAACGTCTTCAGCTGATTGAAAATAGATTCAACATCCAGCTGAAATATTGGTTTAGTGGCATTCATTAAAAGTTTGAATGAGATTTCCTTTCATCACACGAGATAAAGCGCATATGTTGTTGTTTATTGGGCGACTCGATCTGAATTACAGTCATCCGGTTGCTCTTAGCAAGTATCAATAAGCCTGTAGGTACATCAGTTTATTATATTTACACAGACTCCTCAGTAAAGTAGAAAGTTAAAAGGCATTTGAAAATATCTATTGAGAGGTTACCTCAATAGTAACTTTAAGACGGCAGCTTGTTTGAGTCAGTGCTCAGGCATCCATCTTGTCATGTTGTTCAGCATTCCACAGTCAAGTTGAATTCTATCGAATATTTTCAGCAACAGGGCAGTTCAAAGTGTTTTACATCATAAAGACATCATGCTGTAATTAGTTATGAAACAAGCAATAAACATTCATTTTCAAATCAAGAATATTCATCATTAAATATACATAAAATATATTAATCAATGCTCCACTTGGTAACTCTAAACAGCTGGGTTTTCAGTCTACATTTAAAGGAACTCAGTGTTTCGACTGTTTTGCAGTTTTATAGAAGTTTGTTCCAGATTTGTGGTGCATAGAAGCTGAATGCTGCTTCTCCATGTTTGGTTCTGGTTCTGATGCAGACTTATAGATTTAAGTAAGTCTATAAGGTGTTACCATTTACCCAGAAAGATTCTGTTTTCGTTTTATTAATGACTGTAATTTAAGGCATTTAAGGCTCTCAAATAAATTTGACACAACACATTATAGCATCATGTATATTTAGTTACAGTCACATCACAGAACAAGGTAACAAAATGCATGTTTATCAGAATCAACATCTATCCACACTACATCTTTCACCTCTACAAGATAGATGACAGAAATATTGGGCCTAGGAGGAAAACCCAGAAATCCTTTTCCCCAGTGACACTCTGTGTATGGAGTTCTGGATTTGCTCTGGTTCATGCAAAGTAAACGTTTAATGGAGGCACCCTGGAGGCGTCCTCACCAGGGCCCGTATTCACAAAACGCTAAGACTAAAATGTAAGAGAATTTGTAAGAGAATTTTGTAATTCTTAGATTTCCTGTTTCCAGGTCTTAGTTTGTGCCGCTTTGCTCTCCTTGTCAGCCATTAATGGCTGTTGCAGTATTAGAAAAGTTTTGCCTGGTCATTAAAGACATGTGTGACACATATGCATATAGTCACACATTATAGCAACACCAAGGGAGCTGAAGCCTCCTCTGGAGTCTGTGGTATTTGTCTGGGTTTCCCGCAGTCCAGCAACAGGTGCAGGTTGTAAACTGTCTGAGTTCTGGTGTGAATGCTTGTTTGTACAGAAAAATAGCTGACTTAAAGAAAATACAATAATGAAGACTACATTTTCTCCTAAAATCACCTTCATAAAATATGTGAAATATAAAACATGTAGGTATATAAAAGCACTACATTCGTAAAGTCACTGCTGCAGATCAACATCCTACATTATTAGTGTCAGAGTGGATCATCACCTGAAATGAATTTTCTTTCACATCTCATTAACATCACTTTTTTTTTTCTCATCCGGGTTAATGGCCAATTCTCTGAAAGACACTTTATGAGATCACTTTTCCGACTGTTGCACTCTGCCTTTCAAATGACCTCCATAGTGTGATCATGCAGCCTCCAGAAAGATATGAGTTTGTCAGGAAACTATAGTTTCTGCTGAGGAAACGCAGTAACTTAAGCGATATAATTAAGGCATGAGCACCACAAAGACTACAACCACAGTAGCCACTTCTGTAGATACCCTTGAAACATTCCTTCACTTCAAACAAAACTTCTGCTTCTCAGTAGGAAAAAAAAAATGACTCTGAAAGAAGAAAGAGATGGTAAGAGGAAAAAAACAAAAACAAATCAGGAAGAAGTTGGAAATGAGTGCAATTCATGCATAACTTCAAACAGTCTATCTTCAAAGTTGCATAACATTAAAACCCAAGCCCACTCTGAGTTCTCAACATCAAATAGCAGGCAGCATCGAGGGGACACTGCAGAGCCTGCTGAGTCGTGGCCCCACTCAGAGGCACAGCGTGCACCCTCCCTCCTCTTCATCCTCCTGCTTTGTCGTCCTTTCCTCTCCTCCTCGGGGTATTTGTTGTGGCAGAGCAACAGAGCATTATGGGTAAGAGGAGGACCAGGTGGTAACACACATAATGACCCAAGAGCAAGTCAACCGAACACTGAAGTTCTTTGAATCTTTTTCAAACAATGGGAATACATTTTTCAATATGTTTATGGAGAGCCTCTAAAGCAGACGGTATGGGAGGCTTCTTTTTTTTTTTTTTATCTTTATATGCGCTTCATCGACATGCTCACCTAAAATTCAGATGTGTTGAAGGTCACGGTATGCAAACGTTTCGCTGAAGATCAGCCTTGGCTGCAGGTGTGCAGAGCCACTAAGCAGACCTGGAGTCTTACCTGCTGGGAGGAAATGAACAGAGAGAGAAACACACAGGGAGGGAGAGAAAGGTGGGGAAGAAGGGGAAAGGCCCCTAGAGCACGCAGATGCTAACAGTAGCTCCATTTCCATTACAAATGTGCTTGAATCTTTATCTATATTCTGCTAGTGTTTAAAAAAAAACCTGAATTTCACAATTGTGATATTTTCATTAAATTAAAATCACACATGAATAAGCTAGCTCACGTCATAAGTCAATAAAAATCATGACTGCGACAGTTACATGAGATATATTCATAAGTCAGCCATTTTGTTAGCGGCCATCATCTATCAGCCAATCAGAGAAGTCATCGGCATCTTTTTCATGTGCTGGAGCAACAAGCCCCGCCTACTTGGAAGCAGCGTTTTGGGTAAATTGTAGTTGATGATTTTACAGAAGAGTTGTGGATTCAACATGTTGGAATGACACGCATGAACTTTTTTTATGAACTGTGTTGCTGTGAGAGCAGTGAAACCATCATCATCCTACTACCACTTCCTGTCGTCTTCTTCGTCATTTCCACCAGAAGTATCATCCAGTTGTTGATCACGTGACTCGTGTGCTGAAAAAAAGTATTTCAGTTGCAGTTTTACGAAATACATCTATTTTGGTATGGCTTTCAAAAAAAACATGCGCAAAAGCTTTTTACTGAAAAACATTAATCTTTTCTAAATTGCCTTGTTGCTATTAAGCAAATTTATTTTCATAATTTCAATTTGCGTAATTTTATGGTTAATGGAAATGAATCTCATGTGTCGGGATTGCTGCAAAGCCATGGCTATGAGCCTTTGATTGATTAGATTTAATTGACTGCATTATGACTTGTTTTGAAATATAATTGAATCTGTAAATGTGAGTTTGATTTGCATTGATTTGACTCAACAGGATATGACTTAGACTTGTTTGTATGGCAAAGTGACTTGAAATGACATTGGTTGCAACTTGATGACATATAAATAATCTCTCCCTCCATTGGTCCATTGATGCATCATCTCCCACTTATGTGAGATGGGGTCAGGGTGGTAACAGGTCCCAGACATTCCTCTCCGGCTCATTCAGGGGAATCCCGAGGCATTCCCAGGCCAGGAGGGACTTAACGCTCTGGATCTGCAGCAGAGCATCCTCACTGTGGGATGTGCCATGAATGTCTCCAAAGAAGACTTCATCCTGGTAACATCTGATAAAGTCTGAACACCAAGGATAAAAATCTTAAAAATCAATCCTGTAATTAACAGCAGGTCAGTGGAACGAGACCAGCACCGGAGCAACGCTCCTTCTTCCTGCTAGCGCTCACTGTAGCATTCTGACCTAGCTACAGGTAATACAGGGGATCTGACTTCCTTATGGGTTGCCATTTGTAAAGTTGCGCAGTGAAAAATTAGAAGCAATAATTAGGTTCATTTAGGCCGTCATAGAAAAAAATATGTGGGTGTTCATTTTTCAAAGTCATATTTTTGCCATATTATTCCTACATTTATCAGAGTTATGTCAGTTTTCTAATTCAAAAATTCAATATTCAGTTGGGAAGCTAAATATTTAGTTTCCAACTAAATGTATAATGTAACTAAATATTTAATTTTCAAACTAAGCATTTATTTTCCAAACAAAATATTCAAGCCCAGGCTAAATATTTAGCTAAAATGCAAATTGACTTGCCAATAAGCGGAAGTAGAATATCAAAATAAAAGCTGGGTTATGTTGACCTCTATATAAATAAATATTTAGTTAAATATTTAGTTCTGAAACTAAACATTTATCTCGTGAATTAAATAATATAATATGGTAAAATATCTGACTTTGAAAAATGAACACCCACATTTCTTCTTTATGATAAACTAAATAAAACAAATGTTTGTTGTTAATTCTTTACAAAAGGCGCCTCAGCTTTTTGACAAGAAACAGGACTTTACCACAGGAAGCAATATTGGCAACTGAAATGATCTACGATATTCAGTGAGGTTTGTAAACTTCAACCATAAAATGTGGTTAATAAAGGCGGGTAAATCAATCTAAAATATTGATCATAAAGTGGTATCAGTACCAGATAGATACTAACATAATAAATCAATATTTTAATGTCAGATTCTGTCTTAGAATTTTATTTTTGTATTGTAGGTTCTTAACTCTACCATAGAAAATGTTGCTTTGATTTGCTCTTAAATGATTATTTTCATTTGAACTTTTTTTAAATTCAGAAAATAATGCACACAAATTTGCTATATAATGTAATATGTTGCTAAGTATTTTGCAGACACATATAAACTTTTTTAAAATTATGTTCCACATTTTAACAAAACAATTCAAAGGAAAAATCATAAAAACACCTAAATGTCAGAAGTGTGAATAATGTATTGTACTTAGATAACAAATATTGGTATTAGAGATCCTGGCCCTGTATTTACTTTGTATTGTAACACCAAAACATGCAGCATGGCACACCTCTGGTGGATAATCCCAGTTATCTGATATTTTACCAATGGGAGATTACTTTTTTATGCTGCTTTGTTTTAGTAAGATGAAATAATCTGCTCTTACATGGAAAATATGTCTGAACTCAACATCTTTGGACAGTAACAGGGAACAGATCATTATCATCAGCTGCAAAGTGTCCTTCCACACAGAACAGCAGTAACATTGACTGAAGAAGAAAAAAAATATATGGCTACCTTTAACTTGGCTTTTCCCTTTCTTTGTCACTTTCAATCACTGGTGACAAATTCTGCAAATATCCTGATAAACACGCACAAAATCCCGCCCACGAGATTAAACCGATAAAGCTCTTCAGAAGCACACCTTCCCACCCACATATGTTGACACATGTTCACGAACAACTGGTAATGTTCCATCAAAGCTTATGGCGGCCATTAAAAACCCAGAGACACGCGCTCGTAGTTAACACCCACACACTCTTGAATGGCGGTCTGCCTTTCCATCACTGGAATTGCTGCTGATAATCATGTACCTTACTCAATTACACTTGGCTAATTGTTGAGATGCCACATCACCATAGCGAGGGACATGAAGGCGAGTCGCAGGCTGGTCCTCTGATATTTCTCTGATTAAACAGTTTTGCATAAAGTTATCAGGTGAAGGAAGGTACAGAAACCGGTGACAGAGATTGTTGATTCCGACTTTTCCATTCAAAGTGCCACACAAACATTTACCCAGCACCAACACATACTTTGCCTGAAGGATTTTAATTTGAGATGCAGACTCCAGTGTCACAGTGAATGATATTAAAAGTTGCATCATGAATAAATCAGGAGACACAGGACTCACTTCAACAATGTGACAGATAAGAGGAGCAGCGCACAGGAGGAGATGGAGGGAAATGGAAGACAGAGGAAGAGGCTCAGGATGATGGAGGAAACGCCAATAAATAAAGACACTTGCATTATAACAACACAGCCAGCGGGACTGGCTTTACCCAACAAGGCTGTATTTACTTTACTGCTAAACTTACAACGTTCTGTCATCTGTCATCCCATCACATAAAAGGAATGTTTTCTGTGTTAAGAAATACTGGACATGTTCATAATTACACCTTCAGTTCATCGCAATCACTCAGTCGGAACATTGACAAAAAATATTGACAATTTGTCAATTTGTCATGTAGTTACGGAACAGCACAGGGAGGGATGTTGAGCAGGAGCAGGACAGTACTACCAGCAGGAATTTTAGGAGCCTGTCAAGAAAGCAAATAAAGGGAAACACAGATGATTAAGTGATGTTTTGACTAAAGTGCAGCAAACATGGAAGACCTTGAAGGCTTCACTGCACACCGGCAGCGCTTCATGTTTGGTGTTTGTTCTTAGAAACTGTGACTGGTTTAGAAGATCTCCATTCTTGATGGATTTTTCTAATCTACAGAGGTCAGGGTCTCAAGGTCAAGGTGTCTTTAATATTCCCAGGGTGGCATTTGTATTGCAGCCAGCAAAAAAAAACATTCACAGTATAAACATAAAATCATAACTACAAACACATGTGGGCACAGGATGAGTAGCCATTGTTACGGCAATGGCTAAAGGGGATCCAAATAAACAAACAAACTGAACAAGAAGTATGCAAAACAAATTCTTAAATCTGTTGTTTTTGCCACTCTGTTTTCTGAAAGTAAAAGAGAAAACTCTGTGAACAGGGGCCGGTGAGGTCCAGCCAAACTTCCCCAGCTTTCTTGATGGATTTGCTTTTGTGGAGAGTGGCGTTGTTGTTTAGGAGGGCATTGGCAATTTATTGGCAAAGACTGACTGACTTTTGTTTGGGTTGTTTCAGTATCAATAACCCATACCTGCAAGCAAAAGAAAAAGAACAGATTCAGTAAAACCAACATTCTGATAAAACTACTGTCCATGTTAAAATGTTTTAATTTACAGACTGGTGGGCATTGGTGATCTTTCTTGCATGCACTGTCCGAATGTCTATTATAAATTGTGACATCCAGATATTTGTATTCTTCCATTTCAGCTGTTTGATCATTAATGTAAACATGGAAGATGGCATTTTTATGTTTCTTAAATATCAATAAATAACTGTAAAGCATCTTAGCATTACCAAAGAAGTTAACATCTACAGTCTTCCTTATGTCCGCCCTTTGGAGTACAGCCAATCAGAGGCAATAAATGTCACTCTCGGATTGGCTGCTTAGCATATGGCAGCCAAAAGCATGTCATGTAGCACTGCACCTAGAAACTTCAGCTTCCCACTCATCATTCTTTTCAAATAATTTCAATATGCTCTACCAAAAAAATCCCAAATAGGCAAATTTTCCACAGGCCAATTAGGTGTGCCTCCAATTAACCTAAATGTGTTTCTTAACCTATCAAAGTTCCCAAACCCATGACGCCGTCCTCTGGACATTCTCTTTTTGTTTAAAGAAGCAGTAATCATTCTGTTTGTGAATTTCTGAAATGGAAAACATCAATAAATAAATCTGTGACATAATTCTTTCTGTCTTCATTTTGATGATGTTAACTCAGCTAAAACATGAGAAAGTTGGTTTGTTTATACCTGAAACAGTGAGATAAAATGTGTCTGTGTCTTTTTATTCAGTGTATGTAGACTTCTGGTTTCAGCTTTTTGTACAAGTTTCTAAAGATAACTTCTGACAGTAACTTTAAGGCTGTGAATACAACCCAGTAACCCTAACCCAGTTTCAGAGAACAATAATGTTTTATGACAGCAATCTTGACCACACTGCTGCAGGATTGATGACCCCAGAAGAAATTCTAGATTTTCAATAAGGGGTCTGAATATCCACCCATGTGACACACCCACCTAGGAGGACTCACAGGGGGTCAGAAGACAAATGCAGTGAATGAAAGCCATGATTAGAAGTGCAGGTGGGAGGCTGCAGAGAGTGTGTGGCTCTTAGCAGCCAAGAGGAAGGTCCTCCATGTCAACTGGTGTCTGATGTGTGCATACGTGGGCATGAATATGTATTTGTATATGTACGTCTGCATTGCAGCTACCTCAAAGGGGGAGCCGGTGGTGCTGTTGGCAGGTTAATCCAGCCCCGCGGCTAAGCATCAAACTTTCAGATCAGACGATCAATAATTCAGACTGCGGCTTGTCAAGATCTATCACAGAACACAGGCTGAGAGGCAGGCTGTGGCACGGCAACAGGCGCCAAGGTGATTTACAGCTTCATACAATTTGTGCACATACAAAGAAAATATCAGACTACCTTCATAACTGTTTGCAAAAACATCGCCCTGAATCCCAGATGGGGATATGGAACCATAAACAGCCAGGAAGATGTGCACACAAGAAGATGTGCCTCTGTGGCATTTCATGAAGACAACTTTAGTGAAAGTGTTTTAAAGAATATGACGGGAAGTCTCGAACTCTTTTGTTTCCCAAACATCCAAATCTGAAGTCGTTCCAAGCAACAGACATACTGCTGTGCTTAAGAACCACCGGCTAGTCCTTGAAGCATTCACCACCATATTAATGTAGCCGTGGCGCGGCTCGAAATCCTCTGCAAATCACAGGAACATGGCAACAAACATGTCTGTTTAGTCTGCGTTGTGGGGGAGTGAGCTGGTAGGGGGTAAGAGAAATTGAGGGATATTTCTGTGTGTGGGTGTATAATGGCTATCAGAGGTGACTTTCAGTGGGATCAACTCAAAACACACAAGCACACCAACAGCCCCCACCGCCAGTACCCCGACACAGTCACAGACACAGCACATTAGCTCATAACTACAGCCAGTGATCACCCAGCAACAGCCAAATAACTGATAACCTGAAAGTGCTGACACTCAATTTAAGTGAGACCCGGCAGGCATGCTAACCTGGACTTTTGTGTGTGAACTGGAATATTACAGTGACCATGGCAATCTGCATAAGTAAACAAAATGGTAGCACAACCAATCAGCGGTAGAAGTGTCCTGGCAGGTTCACTATGTGGGATGTCTGCATGGACTTCTTAATGCTTCTTCGTGTTTGTGTAGCAGTGGAGGAGGATCTGCTGTGAAGGCCACTAAACCTTAAGTGTGACTGATTGGCTCTTAGCTGGAGTAGAAACATGACAGAGGTTTCTGAGATCTGTGTCAGGAACCTGTCCCATCTTCTTAAATGTAAAATGTTTATGATGATATTCACTTGTTCTTTTTCACAGCAAAAAAACAAAACACTGAGTCATTTTCACTTTCTAACCACCAGTTTAGAGAACAAATGTTAAATAATCCCACCAGTGAAAAGCTGAACTGGATGTTTCCCTGTTATGGTGTAGATGTTCTTTTTTCAAAGCCATATTTTCACCATCTTATTCATGTCACTGCTCCAAACTAGATATTTAGTTCACAAGCTTAATAAACAATTAGCTTGTAAACTAAATATTTAACTCAGACTTAAACATTTAGTTTGGAACTACATACTATATTACATCAGATACTACAACTCGCCCCCAAGATCTTCATTTGAGCTGCTTCCTTCAGGGTGAAGGTACTGCCTTCCTTTGTTCTCAAGAAACAGGGCATATTTTTATTTCATACAGTAAGTCATTAAATTATTAGATAACAAAATGTACCATAAATTACTGAGATCAAACTTCTTCATTGTTAATGTCATGTTTGTGTGCATATGTCTGTTTATGTAAATGCCTGCCTGTTGACAACACTGCAAATCTATCTATCTATCTATCTATCTATCTATCTATCTATCTATCTATCTATCTATCTATCTATCTATCTATCTATCT
>CAEFZX010004353.1:0-11888 GCA_903066825.1 Alfaro cultratus | reverse complement strand
TCTGTCTGTCTGTCTGTCTGTCTGTCTGTCTGTCTGTCTGTCTGTCTGTCTGTCTGTCTGTCTGTCTGTCTGTCTATCTATCTTGTCTCCAATGCTACAATCACTGTGGAGATAGATCGACTTCTGTTAGTGGCTCCTCTTTGTTGACGTCCTCAAATTTTCCTGCAGTAACTCCTCCTCTTCCTGTTGAACTACATCACTGGTGACAATGATACAGGATGTGATCCTGTATGAATGTGGGTTATTGTTATCCAGCCTGCTGTACTGTATGTTAAGTTGCTGTAAGGTGTTTTCAACTCTTCTTCTATGTGCCCTGTCTGAACTTTTGGTACGTTGTATGTTATATATTAAACCCTTTTCAAATCTTTACTTGTGTGTTGCTTCAGATCAGATCTGTTGTAGCTGATCTGAAGAAGCCTCTGACTGAACAGGATGCCTTTGGGTTGCCCATCATGGTTTTATGATGTGAGCCATTTTTCTTTGCACTGTAAGCTGTGGAGGCTCCTGAACACAGCCAGGCTTTTCTATCAGCATGTTCAGCACTGACTCTGATGCTGCTGCCCCAACAGACATTGTCAGAAGACATTTCACTCTCCACTGCAGACTTATAGCAGATATGCATCATCTTACTGCAAACTCTGAGGGCACAGGTTTCCTCTAGAACAGGGGTCTCAAACTCCAGTCCTCAAGTGCCGGTGTCCTGCAACTTTTAGATGTGCCTCTGCTGCACCACACCTGAATAGTAATAATTAGGTCATTAGCAAGGCTCTGGAGATCTGATCTACACAAGGAGGAGGTAATTAAGCCATTTCATTCCAGCGTTTTGTACCTGTGGCACATCCAAAAAAAAACTGCAGGACAGTGGCCCTTGAAGACTGGAGTTTGAGCCCCCTGCTCTAGAAGGTGTGGTGTAGTGAGGTGTAGCAGCAGAGTATGCACCACAGAAGTTTGACTTCTGCTTCATGTCCTCCCATCTTCTATACCTTCTTCCCTCCCATCATCCTCCTACTACTTCCTGTCATCTTCTTCTTGTTTCCACCAGTAGTAACATCCAGCTGTTGATTGCGTGATGTAAAAAAAGTGTTTCCAATGCAGTTTTGTGAGATACATCTACTTTGATACGACTGAAAAAATGCCTCATCCTACTGCAAAATCTTTTTATGGAAAACCACGAGTTTTTTTATGTCTGTAATTTCAATTTGCACAATTTCTTGGTTAATGGAAATACAGCTAGTGATGTCTCCTATCCAGCCCGCTGTTCATGTGAAAATCGAGAACCTTAAACACCTTCACCATCGTGGGATAGAAGAATCAGCTTTTCATTTTCAGAAGGAACACGGCTTTCCCCTGACCAGCCAAGATTAGAAAGGATCTTTCAGAGGATGTGTGTGGAGCCATGCAGCATCAGTGTGATGCTCAGTGTTAGACTGAATGGCAGGTAGATTGCATCTATCAAAAAGGAATCATCCCCACGCAGGACTCCTCCCCTCTCCGTCTCTCTTCTCTCAATTCTTTGTAAAGGAGGGCAATTCTTTGCAATACGGTGTCAGCTGCTGCCATCATGTCTGAGTGTTACCATCAAGCTCTGGCCAGCAAGAAACAGAAGAGATGATGTTGGGCTGTGTGATAGACATCTCATTCCACTTTCCTATGCTGCTGAGTGCTGCAGGTTGGGGGCATCGGGGAGCTGAGGGTCAGAGACCTGGACACAGCTTCAGTGATTCAGACAACTGCTCAGCTCCACACACCCAGAGGCAGGAGCTTCACTTCTCTTTTCACCTTAATTAATTTCATGATGGGTCGCTCTTCCCCTCTCCCTGCAGATACAGTCTGTCTGCTCCTCTTTGTTCTGTGGATAGGGCTTAAAAAAAAGTAAAATATCCTGGAATGAAATCATTACATATTGTTGCACGTTTAATAAAAACGCTCTGTGAAAAGAGCAAGCAGCACAACAAATAAAACTTCCAGTAGCAATGACCTCATTGAGGCTCCGCTGTGTTTGAACTACAGGAACAAATGTAAAATATCTGTGACCCTGCAGAATTAGAAATGAAAAGAAAAAAAAGCACAGAAAGACTCAACAGCAGAGTCAACACAGACATGTGAGTCAATTGATTTGCAAGATATTTGGATAAGTCAATATCAAAACCTAAAGTTCTCTAATCATTTTAATCAGATAAATGTGTGGATGTGCCAAACCTTTCTCCAGCTGAACAGAAACAAAACTGAAGTTATTATCTTTGGACCTAAAGAGGAATGATCCAGAGTCAGTTTTACAGATAGAAACTAGAGATCAGGTTGAAATCTGGGTGTAGTGATGAACTCTGACCTGAACCTTCAGAGACACATAAAGACAGTTACAAAGTCAGCCTTCTGTCACCTAAAGAACATTTTCAGGATTAAAGGATTAATGTCCCATCAATATCTAGAGAAACTCATCCATCATGTGTTTATCTTTAGTCACATTGTTTACTGCAACAGTATCTTTACAGGTATGATTAAAAAAAATCAATCCTCCAGCTGCAGCTGATCCAGAACGCTGCTGGTCTGAGGTCTTCTGGTTCTGCTCTGCATCAGAACCAGAACCAAACATGGACAAGCAGCTTTCAGCTTCTATGCACCACAAATCTGGAATAAACTTCTATAAAACTGAAAAACAGCCGAAACACTGAGTTCCTTTAAATCAAGACTAAAAATTAAGTAAGTAAAGTTTATTCATAAAGTGCTTTTCACAGACATAAAATCACAAAGAACTGTACAATAGAAAACCTTAAAACCATACGAAACATAAAACCAACATAAGAAACATAATAAAATCAAGAGATAAACGCCTGGGGAAAAAAAATGTTTTTTAGTTGCTTTTTAAAAACCTCCAGAGTCAGCAAAATGGAGCTGCAAGGGCCAGCTGCTCCACAGCCTTGGGGCCACTGACTGAAGCGCCCGGGCCCCTTTAGTTTTTAACAGTGTTCGTGGAGCAAAAAGGAGATTCAGACTTTGAGAACGAAGACCACAAGCAGAAGAATATTTAGTTACAAGCTGACAAAGATAATCAGGAGTCTGGCCATGCAATGCTCTGAATGTCAGCACAAGAACTTCAAACCGAATTCTAAAATCAACTGGGAGCCAGTGTAATGAATATAGAACAGAAGTTACTGGTTTTGGAGAGAAGTCTGCCTGCTGCGTTCTGTATTGACTATATTGTTCTGTATTGACTGCAAATGTGAAATTGAGGATTTATCCAGGCAGTTAAAAAGAGAGTTGGGGCGTGCGATGGTGGCGCAGGGGTTTAGCACACCCCACGTTTGGAGACCCTAGTCCTCGACGCGGACGTCGTGGGCTCGACCCTCAGTCCCAGCGACCCCCGCCGCATGTCCTCTCCCTCCCCCCCCCGTCAGCCCACTGTCGCAGAAAAATGTGAGCCACTAGTGCCACCAAAAAAAAAAAAACTCTTTGGAGAAAAAATGATTAAAAAAAAAAAGAGTGTTACAGTTGTCCAGACCAGATGACATGCAAGCAAGAATGTTTTTCTCCAGGTCAACTCTGGAGACCATTTGTCTAAACTCAGAAATGTTTCTTAAAATAAAGAAACAAGAATGGCAAACAGCCTTAATGTGTGAGTGGAAGCCTAATGTTGAATCAAATGTGACATCTACATTTTTTACCTTTGATTCCACTAGCAGGCAGAAGGATGCATCTGGCTGATATCTTGATGAAAGTGACTGGGATCAATAATCAGTTTCTGTCTTACTGGTGTTTAGAACCAGAATGTTACTGGTTCTAAACATCCGTTTAGAGTTGCTTTTGAACCATAATAACTGAAACATTGATTGATATATTTGATATCAAACAATGGCATTTGATAAAATATGTTATACTGGTTTTCTCCATTCTAGACTGTATGGTGTCTTTAATGACTTTGTATTTTTGTGTTTTAATGATTTAAAGCACTTTGAACTTTGCTGCTGAAATGTGAAATACTAATAGACTTGACTGATTTTAGGTGTTTTTTTTCTTGCAGCTTTTCTGCACCACACTTGTTCTTTTGCGGTTTTCCCGTTGCCACGCACTTCTCTCCAACTCCATTCAGCTCAAATGACAAAATCTAAAATCTCAAAGGAGGATGAAGGTGCGGGCCGAGGAGCACTGAAAGATTTATTTGGATTGTCGTACAGGAAAATTAACTAATGTGTCGTGGTGGTGGGCAAAAATTATTTATAATATATTGTTCTGGCTGAGTTATGACAGCCTCAGGCCGGCCCATAAATACACGCCACCCAGATAGCCGGTCCAGCTCTGCTTCTTCCAGTGTGGCAAACTCCATCTGTTACACTGCATTTGATTAGACCGTAAAACCCGACACATCTTTAGTTCCTACCAGCCGCTTTACTGTTATTAATTAGTCAGGAGAATGAAGTCACACTTCTGTTTGCCAGTCGTCTGTCTATTAAGTTCGGTTGAGACGGACCGACAAGCTGCCTGTCTCTACAGCGGGAACGCCGGTCCCGGCCCGGAGTGCTTTGTGCCCTGCCTGTGGCTCCACTGTAATCACTGACATCATAACATGTTACTTTGGTGCTAAAGGGGTCTGGCCTGAGACCCCCGGCCTCCATGACCCGGGTCTGACCTCGCCTGGCGTCTGCCGGACTGTCAGCCTAACATGACCTCGCCTCTCTGTCTCAGACTCAACAGTGGACTCATTCTTTGCCTTCGTCCCTTAGCCTTGCAACAGACCCGGGCCCTGGCTGACCTTTACGCCCCGGGGACGTGCTGTGGGTTGAGGCCCCATCTGCACCAGGACATGCCTGACTTCTGAAGCACTCTGGGATCCCTCCAATCATTCCCGCCTGTTCACATTATACCTCAGTGGTTTCTAACAGTGTCTACAAATAAAGTAAGGAGTTGGGATGATTCAAAGAGTTCTGGCCACAGTGTTTGGGGAACTGGAATCTTGTGGTCAGGTTTCTGGATTTACTGAAGAGGAGAAACTCCCTAGGTGAGGTGATGGATGCTGGTCTGGAATGAAGGCAGAGAGAGATTGGCTCATCAGTGCTGAGAAGAGAGTCAAAGGGAAAGAGATTAAGAGGAAGAGAGATTTCTAACTGGTTGGCTTTCCATCTGCAGAGAGTGAAAGAGACAGCAGGATGGAGACAAATGAAAGACGTTGCTGAATGGAGGGATTGGACCTGGATGAGGGCTAACAGAAACACGGATTCAAAAATGATCGATTCATCCTGGTTAATTGATTCAGCCCTAAACTGATTATAATAAATCATTGTTGAAGCAGATCAACTACACACATTTCCATACATTTTGTGTTCAGTGTATTTCCATCTGCTTCCAACATCCATGTATTTCTGTAAAGTTAAAGGACAAACCTCCTTCTGCACACGTTACAAAAGCATGGCTGAAAAAATAGACGGCAGAGCCAGAACTCTGCTCTGAGGTCAGTTAAATAAGGAATTTTTAGAAAACTAATGTACGATGACCCACATGCTCTGCAAGCTTAGAGGTGTACCTTTAAAGACGGGGACAACATAACATCTCAAGCACTCTGTTCTGTTTTGTCCTCAATGCCAAAACATCTTTTCAACACTGAAGAATGGAAAAAAAAGAGAAAGAAATAGCAATTCACGAAGAGGTGGATGTTTACAGCTCCCTCCTTTTTATCCAATTTAATGCAGGCCTGGAAGAAATTACGGAATCTCTACATTTGATTGTTAAGCTAAAGTTCAAACAGCAAAAGAAACACAATCTAGCAGATAGTTTTTTCAATCTGTTGCAGAGTCAATAAAGACCCCAGGACATGTTTCAGTTTGAATCATGTGGAACTGAGCAAACATGAGCTGCACTCACCTACAAACAACTAAAGTTGATTTAAGTCCCTGTTTTGGCAAAATCTTTCTCTTCATCTTTGTCCTCATAGTGATGTGCAAATAAAATAAAGATCATCCAGTGATTAGATTTCAATCACATCTGGAGGAAGATTCAAAGATTCACAGTGAGGCAGAAACGCATACGGTTCAAAGATCAAAAAACATAAGAAGAACACATGGAAATAAAGACTTTGTGGTACAAAAACCTAGAGAAAAGAACAATAAATAAAAAGGAGACATAAATGAGTAAAATTA
The DNA here is from genome assembly GCA_903066825.1 of Alfaro cultratus. Taxonomy (NCBI): domain Eukaryota; kingdom Metazoa; phylum Chordata; class Actinopteri; order Cyprinodontiformes; family Poeciliidae; genus Alfaro; species Alfaro cultratus. The sequence goes on along the minus strand of CAEFZX010004353.1, from coordinate 5,760 downwards.
AAATTTATATTACGTCATTTGTTGGAACTAAACTGAAAAAGTAAAGGTCAATGCAATTATAAAAATGGAGGAAAATTTCTCCTCTTTAATTAATCCATGCATTTTAAACAAACTGATTTATTTAGGGGACAGTTTATATATTTCTGCGTTTAAGGAACGCGGTTCTTCCTGTTGATTTTAAAGACGTGTAGCTGCTGACTGAGTCGTCCCTTCACTGCTCCTCACAGCTTCACTCTGAGTCCAGCAGGTTTTCCTGCTGGACTCAGGATGGAGAAGAAAGCGGCTCATCGAGCCTCGTTTTTGTTTCTTTTCTCTCTGACCGTCGTCAGTAACACTCTTAGAAGAGCCAGTGGTGAGAAAAGCAAGTTGTTTTTTTTTGTTTTTTCTTTTTTGTTTCAATTTCGCTCTTTCCCCACAAATCAACGGCTGGATGAATTTAGCATTCAGCATCAAATCTCACACAGAGCACTGAGCTCCGGCTCATATTGTTGAGGGGATAATTGCTGCCTCGCGGAGGTTTGAAGTTGCTTACTGACTGACTCGATGACATCGATACATACACATACATGAACGGCAATTACTATCAAACACATAAAGACACGTAAAGAATGAGTGACACTGATAATTAACACACATGCGGCACATGCACTCGGTTCCTTGTGCTTCTGAAAGGAGCCGCAGTCAGAATAATCCATCTCCATCATGTCAACACGGCGCGCTGTCACACTCGCTAATTACTCTTTAAGATAATCAGCCTGTGTGGCTGGAGACGCGGCTCCCCTTCTTTGGCTCCCGTATTCTCGAGGAAGGAGAGTTTTAATCGGAGGCGAGATCAGAGCTACTGGGAGCAGGAGAAGGAGGGATGGGAGGCGGACGGGAATGAGAAGGAATTTGGGCATCTTAACAAACTCTTAATTACGTTTTCTATCCTCTGCTGGTGGCGGGCGTAAATGGCGGTCCCCGGGGAGCCTCTGATCCACTTTCTGATCTGCACAATTCACAGCCGAGCTGCTGATCAAAAAGCTGGAGCGGCCTAGATGCTTCAAACACATGGGACCTTTTTTTTTTTCCAGCGTGGGACTCGGAGCTTGTCATTGAGCGGAAGTTTGAATTGTCAAAATTCACGCTTAAAAAAATAAAAAGAAACGAGCTCTCTTTAAAGACGGTTGGGGGGGAAAAAAGAAAAGAAAAGAAAGAATTCACAGAGAGACTGCGGGTCTTCAAATGCTCCATGAATTGATAATGAGCATCCGAGCAACGCGCTGAAGGCGTTTGTCCCACATATGAGGCGGAATTCATCGGAGATGACCTCCACCCACATCCTGGCTGTTCTAATACGGCAGGCGAAGCTTTGATGCTTGTCACCAGTTGAATCCCCGGGGAGGCTCTGCTGTAATAAACCGCAGCAGCAGCCAGGCAGCGCGGCGACACACACTCACCAGCAGGAAGTCAGCGGCTCTCTGAGCGGCCTGGACACAGACGGACACTGAATGCGCTTACACTGATGTTGGGGGAAAAAAGAAAAACTTCGCAATTGCGATGTTTCCATTAAATAAGAAAATAATCACACATGACTAAGATTGTTCATGTAACCAGTCATTAAAAAGCAACAAAGCAAGGTGCGATGATGGCGCAAGGTTACGCACAGCCCATATAAGGAGGCCTTATATGGGTGTGCGGCCGTCGCAGGTTCGAGTCCCGGCCTGGTGACAATTGCTGCATGTCCTCATTCTCTCTCATTACTCTACTTTCCAGTCACAGCATTTTCAAATAAAGGTCACTAGACTAAAAACAAACAAACAAACAAACAAAAAACAACAAGAAATTAACGGATGTAAACATTTAGATGAGATATCGGCGTCTAATTCCAAGTCCACTTCGCTGCAGCAAACAGAAAGGGGCGGGGCCTGACCACTGTCAGTCTCATACCTTATTTGGAAATGGGACCATTGCACTCCGGAAGTGAAGGGGGCGCTATTTCCTATATTATCCGCTGTCTCCCGTTTTTATTTTATTTTGAAATCTGTGATATGTCTTCACCTTTAGGAAGGATTTTCACTCTCAGCATGTATTTGTACTTCTCTCTTTTATTTACTTCAGCGCAGCTCACAGTTTTTTTCTAAATCTGCTCCTCAGTCTCAACTTTTTGGGCCTGATACTGCCTCTAGTGGCGTCGGGGTGGTAACACAACTAATCTAATTACATTACTAAATCAGAATAGCAGAAAGTCTTTATTATTTACTATTAATTTTGCCATTACTGGAACAGTAAAATACAAATTCCCTCACAAAATAACATACCTTTTCATTTTCGTAAGGAAGTAGAGCTAATTAAATGAGATAAACAAGATCTGAAAGTGATTCCAGTTTCACTTGATGGCCAACCTGTTGAAACTGTGGCAAATTTTAAATTCCTTGTCATTCCTGGAGAGTCAGCTCAACTTTGCTGTATCTTTAAGAACTGTTCTCAGAGACTCTAACTTTTAAGAAGATCTAGTGATAATGGGGTTACCCAACTTGAGGTCGTGTACAACCTCTAATTAGGTAGAGGTCGTAGAGTTAAAATGTTAAAACTTAACATTCTAACTTGAGTTTTAACTCAACTCAAGTTAAAACAACATTTTAACTCACGTTTTAACTTTTCTTCTTCTCAGCTGGTTTGGTCAAATGAGCTGCAGACTAACAGGCAATCTTTTAAGAATACTTTGAATGGCAGGCATAACAGCAGGTAAGTAGTGGTGAAACCAAAAACAACTCTGTCTCAACTGTTTGCTGAAAGAACATGGAAGACAGCAAGAATTATTTTAGCAGAGAGCCTCCATCCTCTTTATTCATCAGTTTGACCCTCTGAGCTCATGAGGTATGAAACATCTATCAGAAGTCATTTATTTACAGTGCAATAATTATTCTTAACCAAACTAAATGATAACATTTACCTGCTTGCTAAGTGTTTTGCTCTATTCACAAATTGTTGATAATGTGATTATATGAATATAATTTATCGTTTTAGAGTTTAAGGAAAATTTCCACACTGATAGACTAAATAGTTTCATCTTATTTTTTCCTATATGTAAGACTCTACCAACAAAACGTCTCAGAATAATATACATGGCACCTTAAAAAAAAAGTGAATTTTTGCTTTTATCTGTTTAACAACCCTGGTTATAACAACCTGGGTTGTTATTCTTTTGAGAACCTAATTCATTTGTTCTTTATTGACTTATGCTCAATTTGAAATTCTTCTGTATACATTGCAAATAGTATTTTTATTATAGTTGATCATGTTGTTTTTTATGTCTCCTTATTTCTTTTGTTCCTCCTATAATTGATGGAGATATATAGATATTTATAATGTAGAAAAGTATTGGTTATGTCATTAGAAGTGCACCGAAAGCTACAGAACTTGTTAAAAACTGTGAGCTGCGCTTTAGTAAATAAAAGAGAGAAGTTCAAATACCTGCTGAGAGTGAAAATCCTTCCTAAAGGTGAAAATATATCACAGATTTCAAAATAAAATAAAAACGGGAGACAGCGGATAATATAGGAAATAGCGCCCCCTTCACTTCCGGAGTGCAATGGTCCCATTTCCAAATAAGGTATGAGACTGACAGTGGTCCGTCCCGCCCCTTTCTGTTTGCTGCAGCGAGGTCCTTCTCTCTAATTCAGGCATTGGAGCAACAAGCCCCGCCTACTTGGGAGCGGCTCCAGGTGCGTCTCTGGCGGAGTCAGCAGCATATTGAAAGAAATAAATCCCCATCTTCCTACCAGTTCCTTTCATCTTCCTCGTCATTTCCGCCAGCAGTAACATCCGGTTTTTGATCACATGACTTGTGTGATGCGAATAAAGAGTTTCCATTAGAGTTTTGTGAAATACATTGGTTTCAATACTGCTGAAAAACCACTTCAACTCAGGGAAAAAACTTTGTTATAAAACATATGATTTATTTATCTATTTATTTTAAATTGAGCAAATTTTTTTGTAATTTTTAATATGTGCAATTTCATGGCTAATGGAATCGCAGCTAGTTGATCAGGACACATTACTTCCCACTCATCTGCTGTCTGTAAATATCATGAAGCAACATAAAACTCTGAACTCTATTAGTTCAGAGTTTGGATTTTATTTAGGGGTGTCAGAGAAAAGAGACTTCATTTAAAATCCTGACTACTATTTGAACATTTCTTTGCATCCATTCCTCCAAACCTGCTTGTTGTTGGGAAGTCATGGGAAGGAGAGGAGTGTTGTTAATTTCCAGCAGGAGATGTAGAACACTCTGGACAAACCGCCAGTCTACTGCTGACCTTTATTTTCAAATAAAATTGAAAACCATCTACTGCTATTATTAAAAATTAATACTAGACCATTACCAGACAATTACAGGAATTTGTTTGAGACAGAAAATAAAACAAACAGATACTGTATGAAGATAAGAAAGAAAATTAAAATGAGGATCTATCTTGAAAGAAAAAATATTTTTTCTGTTTTATTTATATTTAGTTAAAGGAGTTTGAATTATTGTGGGCTTAAACTTATAATTTTTCTTCACAATTACACACTAATTTGTGTTCATCTGAAATAACAATAAAGAAAAGGTTTCAGGCTGTCACATGACAGAACTGACTTTAATTGTAAAAATTCTCTTGATTATTTTGTAATATACTAACCAATATTAAAGCCATGGTGGATTGGTGGAGTGTTGATATTATTTATGTATTTATTTTTTGCTTGAATGTGTACATACTGCTGAGTAGGAGGCAGAGCCGTTCTTTTGGGTTCTCCCAGTAATTTCTGCAGTTTATGCAGACATCACACACAGCACAAAGCTCACATATCAGCCGACATCACAAACCTCCACATCCTGTGAAATATGCGTCCGTCTCTGAACTAGCACAGGAACATGAGAGATTAGGGAGGAAAAGTGCATCAATATACCCTGGTTGTAAATATATACAAGGAGGGAGAGAGGCTGAGGGGGGCGGGAGGGTGTGCAGGTTTTTAAGTTGCTGTCACCCGCCTGTCACCGTGTCTGTCAGAACAAATCCATCAAGCCTCTGACATGTCAGGCTTCCCATTTGCATGAAGTACAGCAGCAGCCGTCCTTATTATGCATTCTGTCTCACACTAACTTACCTCTCCCTTGCAGATCGACTAACTAGCATATTTTAAAGAATGGCATGCACTGGAGATGATGGAGTGCTGTTTCTGCCTCTTTTAGTGAGTGTGTGTGTGTGTGTGTGTGTGTGTACGTGTGTGTGTACGTGTGTGTGTGTGTGTGTGTGTGTGTGTGTGTGCGTGCGTGTGTGTGTGTGTAGGGGCGGGGGGGAGTGCCATGTGCTGCCATCCTCTAGTGGGACAACTATGGAGGATTTTTCTTTAGGGTTAGGGTTAGATTCACTCTCAGGAACAGCGGTGGGGCACAAAAGGACACAATCGTGTGTGTGAGTGTTGCCTCACATTTGATGCGGTGTAAGGACCATTTTTCCGATAAATACGGGGACTGACTGCTCCTTATGAGGCCACAGAAGGAGAACGAAGTCATGGATTAGATTTAGAACTGAGTGTGAACTGAGTTCAGGTCAGGTTTGGGGTAAAGGTCAGGGTTAGGCTATGGAAATGAATGAAAAATGAATAGAAGTCAATGTGAAGACAGAAACAGACCTACCATGGGTGTGGGCGTGTGAGTGTGTGTGTGTGCGTGTGTGTGTGTGTGTGTGTGTGTGTGTGTGTGTGTGTGTGTGTGTGTGTGTGTGTGTGTGTGTG
>CAEFZX010004351.1:0-14834 GCA_903066825.1 Alfaro cultratus | reverse complement strand
ATATAAAAATTGAGTGCTCTATGAAATATTCCTCTCATTAACTGGGATGCTTATTCGCAAGTCAGACCAGTTTCAGTGAAGCATTGCATTTAAATAAACTGTTAGAGCTTTGCCTAGTTTCATTATACATGTAAATAGCTGCATCGTGCATTATCTATACTGACCTACTTATGAAACCAGAAGTTACATACACCTTTCTCACTGTATGAAGTTAAATCAGATCAAACTTTTCTTGTTTTAGGTCAGTTTTAATTCCCATCTTTTTTTCTGTTTGCTAAATGTTACAGTAATGATAAATAGAAAGTGTCAAAGATTTATTTAGTAATGTCTTTAAAATCAAAACTTTATGTACGGAATGATTACTAGTTTGTTAAACAGTGAAGTATATGGCTTTTTATGAGAGATTGGTCATACTCTCATAAAAAGCATGCATGTCTTTAACACTAAACTTCTAGTTAAATTTTTCAAATCTAAAAATTGATTCGATGTTACTGAAGTTAGGTGAGCTCTTTATAGATATTTTAAGCAGAAATGTAGATGTTTCCCAATTTGTTATTCCATTATAGGAACATACCAATATCATGATGCTGGAACAGATCTCTCTTGAAAATGAGAATTTATTTTCTCAACAAAGTTTATTCTGTTCAAATAAAGATCAAACTAGAAATGAAACTAGTAACTAATTTATTCTGAAAGAGTAGTAAAAAAAATAAATCTATGCTTGAAATTGCTCATAGCCTCCAGGCAGTTTCATCTGTGGTATGCATTATTACAGATCCAGATCAGATACAGATCTAACTTACAGAGGGAGGCTACTTTAGATTGTTTATAATAATCGTGACACTGCAACTGCATGTTGCTCTGTTAGTTTGATTACATTCATGGTTAATTAACCTTCTGAAATCAAAAATGCATTTGTTAGTAAAGCTACGCTTTGTTCATGAGAATGAAAACAATTTAAGAAAAGCCATGCATGCCAATTTTTGATAGAAACTGCTACCAGCGTTAGCCTCATTAGCGCTCAAAAAATAGCAAGTCACAATCTTTCCACAGAACATTTAGTTCTTATCTTGTCTCTCTGTTACGTTTCTCTTTTCTACAAGCATCTAAATGATGCCACACAAACATTTTAAACGTCTGTCGACCTGCCTGTCAAAACAATAGGGCAACAAAAAAAAAAGTCTCAAACATAAATACAGAGTGCCAACCTCAAACCTCAAAGCAAATATTGTGGCATGATATCTCTTTACGTAAGTATTCTTATAGTCTCAGATTTCTGGCATTTTGGGTCTTTCTTTTTTTTTTTTATCCTTACATGCATAATGTCTTCCACCATTGAATTTAACATAAACAGAATAACACTGTGTGCTCACACAGCCGCAATGAAATGATTGTCAAATTTGCTGTTATGCGACTCAAATAAAGCATCAAATCAAAGTAGTTTTTGAAGGCTTTGTATCATTTTACTCGATAATATGTCTCAGCTCTAGCGACACTGTGTATCAAACATGACAGAACCTCATGACCTCTATACCTGTAAAAATAAAGGCAACTCTGCATTATGGCATTGGATTGGTATCTTCATTATTATGCAGTCATTAGTTTCATTCTCAAAAAGTCTGCCTGCTTCACTGATGATATGCAAAGTTTATTGAACAAGAAAAAATACAACATCAAAACTAATCACTACTTTGAGCCTAATTCTCACAGACATCCTGTGGCGACCCTCCAGAAAGCTAACGGGTTTATTTTTACCACTCGCTGTGTGCATCTTATGGCTGCTCCAGCATACAACCACACAGGAATGCTCAAGCGTTTATGTGCAGAGTGGACGTTGTTTATTGTTTAAAAAGCAACAAAATGACAAATTCTAGCTGAGGTCCAGTTTATCTCAGTGTTTAAACATGCATCATTTCTTTAGCGTTGCATTATGCTTATTGAATTATTCCTTTTTTTTCCCAGTCTGGTAGGTAATGTTTGATGCTCTGATGCAAGTGCTGACATATGGCCAAATGGATTTTGAGTTGGAGCTTTAAAACATACCACCTGCCCAAACAGATTTGCTCAGGGAGTATAAAGCTTTCGAGACATAAAAAAAAAGAAAAAAAAAAGACTACAGTTAAGATTAGCAAGTTGTTGAAACCTGGAGCAGTAATAATCTCATTTAATTTTTTCCTGCAGCTGAATTTAGGTTGAGCGTCCTTTTGTGCTCAAAAATGAGTCATACAGGACACTGCTCTGTGGTTACAGTACAGTGAATTACAGTGCAGTAAAACATTAGGCTCACCATTACTAATCATGATGACAGTCCTAATTCTCTGAGCTAAAGGCATTTTGTGGTCATCCTGTTGCAAACTATCAAAGCTTAGTTTTACCACTCAACGCCTGAAGCCATGAGATAAGTTAACGCTCTCTGCTGGAATGCTAATACTTACCAGCGCTAAGGAACGGGAATAAATTATTTAATTATTATGTCGCAAACGTCTGAGAATTTGAAGGAGGCGAGGCAAATATGAAGGGCTAACAAAAGATAGACGTAGAGTAAAAGGAAAATATAAAGATGTAGATTGAGAGCACAAAAAAGTAGCAAGACAGAGAGAGTCATAAGAAAGACAAATCAAGCAGATATTAGGCTTTATACTGCGCTTTATATCAGCCTTTCTTCCATTTACAGGAATTCTCTCACCAGGACTGTGGTGAGAAAGGCAGTCACGAGTGGAGAAGTCATTTTATTTTCCAGTTGGAGACATACAGAAGACAGATAACCGGAGGGCTTTTCTCAGATTTGTACATTTGAAGCTATGAGCTCAGGAATGCCACGAGGTAATATTGGAAAATAATAACCGTACAGATGTATTTTACAGCTTTGAAATGAAAACTGCCCAGGCTGAATCTGAAACATGTGACCTTTGGAGAATTTCTGCCCTAGTTTTACATACCCAGTGCCTGCACTGGAGGGAACACTTTTGTGACCTTTTAAATAGAAATCCTCAAAAATGAACAGAAAATTTAGCTTTTGGATCTCGGAAGCTGAGTTTGGAGGCTGCTTAATTATTTTATGTTCAGCTTAATATATACTCATTTTCTAACGCCTGCAGAACATTTGCCCTCTTGGTATCTATTGTGAGCAAACCCAAATTGCTTATAAGTGCATGACAAATCAGTGGAGGAAAATCACAAAGAAGTGAGCCAGATCAAAATGCGTGGGATGACATTCAGCTGACGCATGATGCAGCGTGTCTAAGATGCTTCTGATGATATTGCCTTTTACTCAGCTTTCATCCTGTCCCAGGTATAGATGCAGGGACACAGTTTCCAATAACAGCTTTAGCCAGTTGCCTATCTGTCCCTTGCAGATCAACTTATTACTGCCATAAATGCACAGCATGCTGCTGTCTGGGGATGGACTCGTAATCCCTCCAAAGACCAGGGTTTTATCACAACTAAATCTGCTTCACACACACAAACACACGCAGACAAGGCATACATCAGGGAAACCGGCATGGATACACAAAAGACACACAAACACATGACAACAAGCTCGCCTGTTAGCGACACAGACATGCATGCAAGAACAGGGATTTTATCACAGACAAATCTGTTGCTGTCTGCCGGTTAAGAGATTATTACTCAGTGATTTTGGGGTACAAACATGCAGGGGTGTTATTATCAGCTGAACACTGGCTGACATTCTGAAGTCCAAGTAGTGTTAGGTGATATCATTAAAGGTGTACCCTAATGCTGTAATGGGTGGTGGTGTAAAAATGGCATTAAGATTTAGCAAATAATTGTGTTGGCAGCATTTATATGCGACACGATTCTTTTTTAATGACATTTTTTTCTCCTGAAAAGTAGACAAGGTTCATGATGAGTCTGAGTGAAGTAGACAGTCTTCAGTCAAGCACTGTGTTGTTGCACAAATGAAATTATATATGTCACAAGTAACTTAATATCCAGAGCTGTATTAGATTTATGCAACTAGGGAGATGCTGTCATTATGGGAAAATAATAGCCCACAATGTTATTCCACACGCAAAAACATATTGGTAACAAATATAGTGAGACACCAGCTTCAGTGATGTAAGATCCAAATGTATGGCAAACTGAACACCATGTTAGAAAAACAGAATTCATTGTACACTTCTTTTAAGCTTAGTTTTTCTTCACTTGGTGTTTAGGGTTAGGATTATAACTATTATGTAATGATCAATTGAAGTGAGAAATTTGCCTTGAAAATGTAAGTTCTCATGCAGATTGAAATATTGAAATCCCAGTCTGTTGTACGAGACCTGATTGCATCAGTGCTCTTCTTTACATGCATGTCTTAGTTATGTTTCTAACTAAAACGTACATTGCTTTGGTGTACAGACACATCAAGCTTCCTAGAGTGTGAAGACAGCTGCTTTGTTTTGAGTTTGTGAAGTCATTTCAGCCTGTGCCGGAGTTAAAGGTTACCTTTGCAACTTCAGGGTTTTATTCTTAAAAATGCTTACATTGCAAAGTAGGGCTGTTTATTCTTCCACGTTATGAATAATTCAGGGAGAGAAGGCGATGTGACAAGACAGGTGCAGGCTTTATCCTTTTTCTATCCTTCTTTAAAAAATCCTCTGTAAATTTGTGTCACCTTTCCTCGTTTCCCGGGAGAAAATTCCTGAGACAGCTGGAAAGTAATGTTTCTCTAACCTGTCAAAGCTCTCAGTCGCAACACAACCTAGTGCAACTAAAGCATAAGAGCCACAACTTTTTCAAATGAAAATCTGATTAAAGAATGCTGATGTGTGAATGGAATTCCTCCAATTTTCTAAGTATACTCTGACAGCATTTTTGATAATTAATAAACATCAAATAAAGACCATCAAATTAATGTAGCGATTAATTATTTCACAAGGGGATAAGAATGACTACAATTTTAATCAAAAACTATGACTGAATGTGCGAACAGAGCCCAAGCTTTGATTCCAGTAGCATAAAAGTTACACTTTGGATTCTTTGCTTTAATTGTGCCACTTTTTTTGTTTTTTTAGCTGTCTTCACTTAATAAATGATCATAAGACAAGTGAACTGCTTTTCTAAATAACTTAAATTAAGTTTATCTTAAAACTGACTTTGTACTGTTGAAATCTATGAAGCGAGTTCACACACCACAATTTGAGATTTGCGTAACTGTCATAACACAGGTCACTCTGAGAGATCGCCTTGTAGCACAATAGTTTTATTCAAAGCAAATTCATTCCATTGCTGGAGTGGGATGTGAAAAACATTTCCGTGGTGTTATTCTCAGGTTGTTCATCTAAATGATAAAGGTTGTAAAGTTTTACCTTGATGGGACTGAAAGACAGTGTCCTAGGATCAATAACTTGTTTATTCTGGTTCAGAAACACAGAGAGCATTGAAGATTAACGGTATATGTAAATAGTCTTGATTGTTAAACTTTGAATGTGCATTCTGCTTTCTTTTATTCAGATTAGACATTTGATATGAATGTCGAAACCATAATCAGTCCTGGTTGTTACTATGACTAAAGTAACATTTTGGTGTTCTTATTGGGGCTTGGAATAGTCTCTTTATAGGAAAACACGTTCAAAGATAAACTTTCTTGTGGGTTCATGTGAATTAGTCCTCACTGGTACAACAAGGTGCAGTTGGATGGATTGAGCCCTTGAAAGTGAAGAGCAAAAAAAAAAAAAAAGTACACTCTTCAGTCCCATTTCTGGTTCTTGCCTAGTTCCCTGAGTATGGCTGTATTAAGTGTTTTCTTTTGTCAGCATCACATATTCCATCTATTTAATGTAAACTTCACCTGAAGTTTGTGAAAAAGTCTATGCTGTCTCTCAAACGGCAAGTTAGCCCAGCCCATCAGGTTTATTTAGACAGTTTGTTCTGTTGCATCAGCAATTAGATTTTTCTGTCATGATCCACAGCTTGGTACCATCCACACGTTCACTTCCTGTCAGCAAAGTAACATCACTGCCTGGCTGCCTCATAAACCTCCAGGCAGATCAAACAGGTGTTTGTGCAGAGACCTGGCTATAAACTGAGTGAACCATCTGAGCCACAGATCAGATGGTCCCAAGAGACCCAATTTGATCCTTGAGAGGCAGCCCTATCTGGACCTGAAGCAGGAATCAAGTGCAGGTGGTGTTTTTTACATGTCTGTGCCATCTTACACACTTTTGCTGCATTCAAGAATATAGTGTTTAAAATGTAGACAGTGTCCGAGAGCAACCTGACTTATAGTGTGTCAGATGGGCAAGGATTTGTGTGCTTGGTTTTTTCACTGTTTCCTTGAAGTGATGTTCATAAAAAGTTTTAGATGCTCACCTGTATTTTTTTTTTGTCTGAAGTGTTCTTGTTGAACAAATAACTATAAGTTTACTGGTTCACCTCCAACTTGACTCTCACCTATGACCATAAAATATTGATCCTGATCCAAGCAATGAGATTGTGAGATGTTGGCTGCAAGCAGATAGAATAAGCTTCCTCTGTTGGTTGGTTTATCTACCTCACTGCTCTCTCGTGAGAGAGGTTTGACTGATAGTCCCACCCACCAGATCATGTCTGCATGTTTAACAACATGTGGCAATAATCACCCTACTGTTGCCAACTCAGCGACTTTCTTGCTATATTATTTAGTGACATTTCAGACCAAACAAAATTGGTGTCAGTCACAATCGGAATCGGCAGGTCAGGCTTTTTAAAGATCAGTAATTGACGATCAGACAGAAAATTGTAATTGGTGCACCCCTAGCATTAAGCACATATAATCGACTTGTAAGTTATATCCGCTATCATAATCATTTTGCTGATAACATACTGCATGATGTTGAAGAGCCTAATGGAATAGTGACTCCTTAGTTAAAAATATAATTTGTAGGTAGAAATATCAAGTATAGGAAGTAAAGTAAGTATGCAAGTATCAGTGACCCATATAAATGGTGAACGTTAAACTTTACATTTTCTGTAGGGAGTTAACACCTTGGACAGCCTTCTGTAATTTGACATGAGGAAATGTGGATTGACATGATTTTCCACTCCATAGTGAGGCATAAGCTTAGTGACCAGAAATAGGCTGAATATGTTGCCCTAATAATGTAGTTATGCATTTCCAAGTTGGATGCATCTTGGAGTGGAGTGTGGATACACAGCCAATTTATTGTAAAACACAGCACCGCACACAGCAGTTAGCTTGTTGTTTCTGCCAGGCGTCATCCGTCACTTATACTAAATTGTCCCATTTGTGTAAGGTTAAAAAAAATCCTCATTTCAGGTTTAAGTTAATGCTTGTAGAGACAAGATAAAGGATTCTAGTACAGAAAATATATTTTGGTAATCTCTGTTGGGTGGCTTAATAAGGCCATGTTATGCCCTGCTCTAATTGTTATAAATCTTATCAATATGCATCATCTCTTAGGTATTTTATGCTGTGCTGTGTTGCCAGTGCTGAAAAACCAAGGTCGAATTCAAGCTACTTTTAAGTGTCCTTGGTTAGTAAAATTAGATTCTGAGGCTAACATAGTCAAATATGTGTGTGTATGTGTGTGTGAGAGACACTGGCAAGGATGAAAATGATGCCACACATATGCACACACTTGCTCTGCAAGCACTTAGAGTGTTTTGAATACAGCCTGCGGCAATGATCCCAGCATCCCACATTTAAACCAAATTCTCTTATAAGGACCAACCATGAAAACCTAAGTGATATGCACTAACTGATTTCTTCTCAGCTTTTGTGGTTGATGCTTTATTTTTAGCTGAGAAATGAGCTGAGTAAGTATGAATCATGCTTTTAGTAATATATTAATCAGTCATCCTACACGGTTTGACTGGCAAGTAGTGTTAGCTTGCAGATATCTGTTACAGGCTAGAACTTCATACTTGGATATCAATAAACACCTGGCTGATTATCAATTATCTTATCTAGAGAAGAAGCCAAGAGGCCCATGGAAACTTAGTAGCAAAGGGTTACCAGTTCCATAACTCTGTTGATATGGCAACGATCAGTTGTAATCTGGCTTTTATGGAAGAATGGCCAGAGAATGCCATTACTGAAATTTTGCCATAACCCATTTAGGGTATACAGCAAATATGTGGAAGAAGGTGTTCTTGTCAGATGAGATCAAAATTAAACAGTTTGGCATTTAGACATAGAGGAAAACTTATTCAAAACCTAACCTTTGTTTATGTGTTCAAATGGCCTAGTCAAGGTCCACATCAAAATATATTTTAGTATCTATTACAAGACTTGACAACTGATTTTCACAGCTACTTCCTATCTAATCTGACTGACCTGGGGCTATTTTACAACGAGTAGGCCAATGGTTGTTAGTCTGTCTTGTTCTATAACTTAGAATCCTAAGAAAATATCTTAAAGGTTGTTGATCTAACATGAGAAAACCTAAAAATGGTTCAAGGCATAGGAATACATTTGTAAAGCACTGTAAATATCCACAAAGCAACCTATCAGACCTGCCTACCAGCCAAAAATTAAATCCTGAATCCTTTAAATCTTCTTGCACATTACGTTAATCCTCGGGGACCATTTAGGCGTCTTTTCAGTCGGGCTTGGTTGATAACCCACTTGCAGCCTCGACAGTATGCAGATGCCCGAGTGCACAAGTGTTTCATGCATATCAGTGTCTCAGTGTTCATCCGGGAGCCTCTCGTTCTGCGGACGTTGATGTTTGTTGTGCGTCTGTTGGTCTCTGAGGTGTTGTTGTTTGCATGCAGATAAACAGAGATGGCTTCGCCGGTCACGCGCTAAGCTCTCTCATGTCCTCAGCAGTGTGTGTGGTAATGAGAGCTGCTGACACAGTAAACTCTGGCCACCCAGACACAAAGATGTTTGGCTTGAAAACATCAAGACACAAGGACACTTGTAAACGGGTGTTCACAATCTTTTCTTGTTCTGCTGTGCTGCATGCTATCTTTTTGTAACCACAGATAATTAATTCTGCCTTCTTTGCCCGTTGCCCTTTACTTTTCCCTGACAGATTTTCTCTATCAGCCACAGGCACACGATGAGATGCTACCTCCTCTACAGTTCACCGCCAGTTCACTTTGCCTCATACTGACAGAAACGATGGTGGACAGAAATGCAAATTTGACAGAGACAACAATGCCTGGCTCAAATGTTTCTACAACTTGAAGAACCAATTTGCATACTCTTGAAAGTGCAGTTCCAGACTTTTAGATGTAGGTTTGTCTGCAACTGATGATATGCTGTCACTTTGTGCTGATTCATCTGTCCCTGGAGCATCGAAGGAGTCTAAAAATATTCCAGCAGACCTTGTGAAAGCAAAAAAGAAAAAGAAAAAAACTCATCTCAATTGTCGACAAAGTGGCATCTCTGTTTTATCAAACCCAGCTACTGTACGTTCTGGGAAAGTTAGATTCATTCCGTTTGTAGTGTCCTTGTAACAAGCATTAATTCAGCAAAGTTGGTGGCTCTGTGCAGTCTTTTTTTAAAAATTTTTACAGCAGAAGGCTGGTGGCTGACTTTGACAGGCTGGTTTATTGCAGTTTTAGTGAGCGGGCTAAAGAGAGTGTAATGCAAAGACAACTTGTCCTTGTCATGTGGAGTACTTCTTTTTACTTTTGGACTATGCCCTTCGACAAGAATCTGAGAAACCATGCTGAGTTAGTCAGTCTTCGTCAGTCTCGGTGTACGCCTCTCTCATCATCCCAAGCTCTCACTCACACACCCTGCTTGCACTTGCTTCCCTGTTACTTTTTCCTTTTTCTGTCTCCCCTCCAGTTACACTTTGACTTTGTCTTCTCTTTTGCCTCCCACTGCTTGTCTCTTTTTTAGCAGATCGCAGTCTTTCAGAGTTAGCATTCTAAGTTTCCTCACACCAATGCTGCCCGTCTGTCACAGTCGGGATGCCAGTCTTTCTTTTTTACCCCCTCTTATTCTGTTTTTCCTCTTGATCCCTTGTCTTTCCAGTTGGTTGACTATGCTCCTTATCTCTTTCTGTGCAGAATGTTTTTTTTTGTATTTGGCCATGGTACTACCAAAAACTTCAATGTAAAAGCAGAAAGCAGAAGAAAAAAAAAGATGCATTGGTCGATGTTTGCAAATTTAACCTAAAAAGTGTTCTGTCCAGATGTATTCTACACACTTTACTCAGATGCCTCTAAAAATTTTTGCTCATTTGGAAGATGGGCAGAATAGAAAGTCATTGTTTGCTTATTGCCACAATTCATGGAGAGGAAACGGAAAGCAGACAAAAGGTCAAAAAGTACCACATTTGAACATTTTGTATAATATGATGTGTGCTGTGTTGTATTATACATATAGCTACTCTCAGGCTACATGAGACTATAGTGGTTTAGAACAAAGCATATTCAAGGTTTTAGAATGATCCAGCCTGAATGTACTTGTGAATTTGGGTTAAGATTTGAAAATTGCTGCTCACAGATGATCTTCATCCAGACAGACTGAGCTTACCTACATTTTCAAAGCACTTTATTTGCCAATTTAAAAAGAAAGAAAAATTGCCTGTCAGAAATAATCCACCTTTGTTTTCTTTTTAAGTCGATTTATAATTCTGAAATAAATGTGCAGTAAATATGGAGTGGAAGTGAGTAACCTTGTACATTTTTATTGAACCACTTTTAAGATAGTTTATAGTTTCTAAGGAGTCAAACTCATAAAAAAAAATCTTTTATAGTGGTCTTGATAAATACTTCTTCAGGTGTTCTGAAGGTCTTTTAAAAGATTTAATCATCACTACTTTTTTACTCATTTTCTTTTCCAGTCCTGACCGTGACTGACCCTGACTATTTAGGGACATTTCTACTTTAAGAGCCTTCTCCAAGGAAACATGGTAGTTCTCAAGATCACACAAAATCCTATTAGCTACATGGTAACATTCAGATTCCTTGCTACTCTATGTTCTTTTCACTCACCCACTTTTCTCTCCATAACACCGCTGTTATTGTTATTTGGTCATAAATTAACTAAATCTAACGAACTGAATCTTTGTCAGACCATGTTGCTCTCTGTCTCCGTAACTAATGACAAAGAGAGCTTGTTGTCTCCGTCCTTATGACTCATTTGCTGACTTCCAGAATGACGTGGGGTTATTTGATCTCTGTGAGAGTTTGCTGCTTCAGAAGGTTCACCTACTTGGATTACCACTGACTTCCTCAGACAGCATGATAATGCATTCCTTTCTTATTATACAAAAGTTGTAATAAGACCTATGTATGCTTAGGGTGGTGTAGTGGGTACATTTTAAACATGAAGCTGTATTTTCTGATAAACAAGTGCTGTATCTGATAAATTGATTACATGCTTTATTGTGATTGGCAATTCAGTATATAGTGCAATGTCTGCTTCGAGTGGGTTTTGTAATGTTTGTGACTGTAACAGATTGTTTATGTCTCTTTGCACCCTTGTGTAATGTATCTGCTGGTACATCTGCACTTATGTTTATTTGTTTGTTTACATAACTGCTCATTTGTTTGATTGCTGCCTTACAGTATTTGCTCAGTGCATAACATGCGACTCCATTCAGTGTTAGTGAATTTCTTCACGAATCAGCATTTGCATTCAACCCAATGGGAATTCTCTCAAGTTTTGATTTTTTTAAACTGAACATGTTTCTTAACGGTCCTAACAACTGGAGCCATTGTTTGAGATTGGGGAGTCATAAAACCCAATTTTCCAGGGAGAAAGGTGGTGTGTGTGTGTGGGGGGGTGCATTCTGAAGTCCAAATGTTCTTATCTCATGCACTATTAAGCGAGGCAGTCGGGTGTGTGGGTAACATGCTTTAGAGTCCGTCTGTCACTGCCTCAGGGCATGTTGTGCTCACAGACACACATATGCACACATAAAAAAAAATGCATATTCAGACACACAAATACACACTAACACTAACACACCTCCTCTTAGTCACCTAGTCATCTATTAACTCACTCAAACATTCCCACAGCCTCAGGGCTCTTTAGCTCCAGTCCTATACGGCCTTGGTTCAGATCAGAGAGGTCAACTGTGACTCTCGCTTCATTAATCAGAGCTGTTAGACTGGCCAGTTATTTATGTATATTTTCTTATATGTGCTCACCCTGTAAACAAGTTTGTGTTGAGGGTCACAAATAGATCTGAAGCTGTCATTTTGGGCTTTTAACGTAATTTAATGGGGGAGAAAACATTTTTTATCAGACATGACTATTTCATCCTTTGTTGTCGAATCTTTTTGTTCTGGGGTTTCATTTGGTATTTTTCATTCATTCTTTTTCAGATAGTATGAGTCAATGGTGCAAAAGATGCTAATTTCTGATGAAACTGGTGATTAATCTAACAGCAAGTGTTCTAAAGTATGAATGCCTCTTACCTTTACTCTTTTTTTCATCAGGGTAAAACACAATGCAGAACCGTTCAGATTCAGAAGCACCAGTTTCCTGCAGCTTTTGGATGTGTCTCTGCTTCAACATACCTGAGTCAAATAACGAGGTCATTAGCAGGATTCTGGGAATCATAACTGCATACTAAGGGGTTAAGCCATTTGACTCATAAGTATTGGACCAGGGACACATGTAAAGGTTGTCGGATATTGGACCTCGAGGCTTGAATTTGAGGACCCCTCAAATAGATTGTGTTTTATGCATTTCCAAACATAAAAAAAGGAACATATTAGCAAGCACTGGTCATCAACATGAAACAGAAATTAATGCATTACAAACAAATTGCACACATCTTGCTGAACCTTTAATAAGCAATAAACCCCGGTTTGGCAGTGTAGGATCAGGCATCAGTTTGTCTCTATGAAACTGATGCCTCATGTTTTGCCCTTGGCAAGCTGAGCTGACTCTTTTATGTATGTGAGCTTTAAAATTATATATGCATGTTTGCCTGCATGAGTGCGCATCAAAGAAAGAGTGAGAATAAATCTCTTTCTGTTAAGCTATGATGTGTACACTTCCTGCGTCTTGCACAACTTGAGGCAGAAAACCCATCAGATGACAGATATCAGGTGTTTCTTTCATGCGTAAGGTATATGTTCATGTGCTACATGAGGGGAAGAGAGCAGATGAGAGCTGTAGGCCTATATGTGTCAGCAGATTTAACCCTGAACAGGAGAGACAGGAAAGGAAGGTTATCTGAACTCACAAGTTTTGTCACTCTTGTTAAAAATGTGTGAAACATTTTACTGTAGTTAATATAACCTTGCACAGAAATCCTTATTATCATCCTTATTATTATGAGAATCAAGTCAAGCTTAGGAGCAAGAGGGTAGGAACCATTCTGTGAGAACTTGATGACAGGGGAAGAGAAAGATGATGCGCAACACTGTACACTTGTGGAGCCTAACATGTGGCAACTAAACATCTGTGAATCTGTGCAAAACTGAGAAACATTTGCAAGTACCAGAGAAGTGGCTGGTAAGGAAGCAAACTTTTGAAACTATACTACTGTGGATATGGTTTCCTCTGAGACATTGCTGCAGCTAGTGCTGTCACAGAACTAATTGTTTCACAGGGTGTGGCCCAAACAATCCTGATCAGTAGCACTTGCCATACATTGCTGGATTTTAAACTGCTAAGAGTGTTTGGTTGCTTTTGCTACATGTTTAAAGTAAACTTTTTATTACTTATTGGCTCATTGAAAACATAATGTGTAAAGGTTTTAGTTCCTACTTATGGTATTATGAAATAATGAGAGTATTTCTTTTCAGCAAACTTTGATGGCAATTTAGACTTTGGTCATTGTCCCGCATAGTTTGTTACAGTTCATGAGGCTATTGACTCCAATAAGGTTATTAGGAGTTTGGAAGAGAAACAGGCATAAAGCATCACCAATCTTTAACCTCACTAAAGAGTGAACACAAAGTGCTTTTCCAGAAATACTCGGCTTTTATTGAAAACCGAGTATTTAAACCAGACCCATCCTGAGAGTTTGTTGGAGAAAAGTCCAGTCTTAGTCAAAGCCCACAGTTCTTGTGTATATTCACTTGTTCAAGTCCCTGAACAAGTGAATATACACACCTGCCTTGTTCCCTTAACTGTCCTAGTTTGAAAAGTGACAAAGAGAAATTGATCTTTATGTCCCATTATATTTGTCGCTCAGCTGTCATCTAAAAGCTCAGCAAGAATCAAATTAAGCTAAAAATAAATAAATTAGATATAGAATGCACATATGTTTTATTTTCATTTACTTTTATAAAAAATATTTTAGGTGTCTAAAGTTGTGTTTTAGCAAAACCAATGTGATCCCTGAATGAGTGTCAATTTAAAGGCAGGGTTTTTCTTACATTTTAACTCTACATTTATAATACTGCAGTAAAGAATAATTTATTGTTGTGTGTTTTTCATGTCTTTTTGATGGACACTGACAGTACTACTAATAGTAGTAATAGTACTTTGGAGAGCAGCAACATGTAAAGATCTTTTATCAGTTTAAAACATACCAAAGTCTTTGTGAAGTATTCATTTATAGTTTCACTTGGTTTCCTTTAAACTTTGTGTTTGGTGGACGGTGACAGAAATCACTCGCACGCGCTTTTGGTGAGTAAGTGGCGCAGAGTCCGGCAGACTGTGTGTGAAGTGCGAAGTGAACAGAAGACTGTTTAGCAGCCTCTCACAGCACTTTGCCAACAGCATGTTGTGTTGGCAGAGGAACTGTCCGTTTTGAACAGCTAGTGGCATTGCTGATCAGATGTGTTTGTGTGTCTTTTTCTCTGTGTGAGTAAAATCACAGTGACTCCTGCTGAGCAGTTCAGTTTGCTAGGAATGCCAAGTTAGGTCTGAGAAAACACATAGTTAGGTGGTAATAAGCATGTCCGCATTAAAGGAGTGTTAGCTGTTAAAATTATATTGGCACATATATATA
>CAEFZX010004350.1:0-14860 GCA_903066825.1 Alfaro cultratus | reverse complement strand
GCCTTATGTTTCGACTAGGAGCCTCAGGTCGTCCAATTTGAACTTGCTGATGGTTCCTCGGACCCATTTTAAGACTCGAGGAGACAGATCTTTTAAAGCTGTGGCGCCTCGCCTCTGGAATGAGCTACCTTGTACCATTCGATCTCTGGATTGTATAGCCACTTTTAGGAAACAACTTAAGGCCCACTTTTTTAAACTTGCTTTTTAGCTCAATACCGTGTTTTACTGTCTTTGTATGTTTCCTTTTAATTTATTTTATTTTATATATTTTGTGCAGCACTTTGTGACCCAGGTCTGTGAAAAGCGCTATAGAAATAAAGTTTACTTACTTACTTAAATGGGGTGAGAAATATTGAAAACAGTTTTAAACGTAATTACAAGAAAAATAGGTTTAAAAACATGATGCTGGTACATTAGAACCTGCATTTCTAATTACATCTATATTTAAAATTATTAGCTTGTTTATTATTTTGTTATTCTTTGTTATTAAGAACATTGTTAAATGTCCAAAGATCCTCTTGCACCTCCGGAGCCGCAAGTTGTAGACCTCTGGATGAGACTGATATCAGTAACAAAGATTTTTATCAACATAACCTGTAAAAAAAAATATATATATATGTTTGAGAGTGAAAGTCTGCTAAATTATTTATAAAATTTGAAGAAAAAGTTTATTCACTTAAATTTACCAACTTTTCCCCCAGAAGATATTGATCAACATGTTTATTAAAATCTTCCTGCAGATTTTGTCTTGGTATTTTAGGTCTAATATGCGTTTATCTGAGTAGTGAATGCTCTAGTGTGTCTCTGATCGTTCGAAGCGAATGCGACACCTGCATGCGCGTGCAGGGCGCCTCAGGTTTTAATGGGCTGATGAGATTTAAAGGATGAACAGCTGACATGAATCAGGAATCAGGACAAATGTCTGTCCAAGTGAATCCTCAGAAAGACGACCGTCCCTCCTTCATCTTTACTTTTTAACGGATGTCATTTTTGTCATTAAAATGTGACGCAATAAAAAAGGTTGCATGTTCCACTGTTTTCACATGTCAAGTTTCTTTGCGGTTCCAACTGAAAATGGGATAAATGAGTTCAAGCAAGGTGATTTCACCACTAATGAACACTTGTTTTTGTAGATAGTCTGTGAAGACACCATGCATGGAAGATTGCATGTGGTTGGAAAAAAAAACCCATACGTGCTTGTGGTGTATATTTTGTGCTGCCCACACATAGAGCTGTACTCTGAGAGAGCAGCACACCTCATACTTCCTGTTTGACAAGCAGAAAGAGTACATTACAATGAAACTCACAGAGGAACAGGCAGGTATCTGTCAACAGCGCAAACTTATTAATGAGGAGCAGCCACTGTGGTCTTTTGTGGCGGCTTCACTGACTGAGAGAAATGAGAGCGTCCCTGTGAGTGCTCAGGTGGTGGATCGCGTTTCTGCAGAGGAAGCCATGCCGTTTTGGGATTACATCACCAGGATTAGTGTAATGCGGTCCAGATGGGCCCGTGTTGTAAGGGATTAGAACGGGACGATTGGACGACTGGAGGAGGGGAGGTGTGGGTGCAAAGGTCAGGCGGTGGATGGACGTTGCTTGAACAAAACCGCCAAATCTGGACGCGCTTGCGGGAACGACAGGGCGGCGGGGGGAGTGTTTCTGGAAACATGCGAACATCCCAGCAGCCTGCCACCAAGCCGAGCATCTGTTGAATAATCTGCCATCAGCAAATTGTTCGAAAAATTGTACAAAAGAGTGACAGATGCCCATTCGAGAACCGCAGTGTTTTTGTTGATGGCTTTAGATGAAAACAAACTAAGACGGCGATGAACAGGATGTGAAAATCTAAAGCATTTTTCAAAGGACTGCAATTAGCAATTATTCTAGTGATCAATTATTCTATTGATTATTCTGACAATCGAATAAAAAACTGGCACATTCTACAGGATTTTCATTTTACCACTTTGGCCTTTTTATACTAGAAATGCAGTAAAAGATGCAAAAAAAAGACTTAAATATATATATATATATATATATATATATATATATATTACGTTTTAGTGCCTAAAAAGTAACAACATAGCATTCCTTCAGTACATTTGAACTGTGTGACGGTAAAACTGAGCCACCTGAGAAGTTTTGCCTAAAACTTATTTACAGACTAAGGTGTTTTTACCTTAGATTCAAAATGTAGATATACAGTATATTGTATAGTTTTGCGAAACTGCTGCTCTGAATATATTGATTTTTCAGCAAATGTCCTATTTTGTTAACTTTATTAACAATTATTCAATTACTAAATTAGGTAACTATTATTTCAATAATCGATTAATCACAATTAATCGTTTGATCCCTAGTTTAGATCTAATTTAAAAACATCTAGTTGGTTCTTGGATAAAATATTTTGACCAAATATCTACTGAAGTTTTTTTAATGCACATATATAAAGTTTATTTAAAATAATGGTATGCTACCATAATGAAAAACAGCCACACTTTAAAGTGATTTATATTTAATCAGTAACTATGCAGTTTAATTTACAAACCAGTTTGCATTGATTAAACCTAATTTGTCTTAAATGTGAATGGGAAATGTAACATTTTAATAATATTCTTGCAAATTCACCAGCCTCTTATGGAGCACATTTCTGTTCACCTTGTGCAGCTGATTATCAACCTGTTCTACTTTCTACTTCCTGTTTATTCAACTACCTGCCTCAATGTTTTGAGCTGCAAATGGCCTCAAACGTCTGTCACTGTTGTGTTTGAATGAAAGGCTGAAGGTCAGCCGACCTGTCCAAAAGGCTGGTATAGATCTATCAGTTTCCCATGTACTGAAATGTTAGTTACATAAAAGTCGGCATTTGCTGAAAACAGGAAGTTTAGGTGTAAATGTGCCAGCTGGAGGCAGAGTTAAAGCGGTGAGAGAGGCCGGATTAAAAACGGTGATCTAACCAACTGGAGATGCATTTTGGGAAGGATCCAGATGTTGAGTCTGTTTAAGTTTATATAACATGTCGGTGGGATCGCAGTGGACTAGCCGGGCATTCCAGGACCTTTCTCAGATTTCTGAAAGGGACGAAGCTGTAATATAACAAAAGGTGCTTTAGAATAATAAAAAAAGAAACATTCTGCTGCAGGTGTGTTATGTAAGCACACCTGTTATGTTGAGAAGGTTTTTGACATTGACTTTGATTTGAAGCTAATTTTGTGGCTGATTTCAGAACAAATACAGTTTGATTGTTTCAAAGCAAAGACTGAATGATTACAGAGTTGACTCTGAGCTATATTTAGTGTCTTAAATGAGAAATCTCCATGGTTAGAACACCTAATGTTGCTAAAAAAGAAGTTTTTGTGTGTCTTCTAAAACTATAGCTGCTAACCTTTAACTTGAAGATTGTCAAGACTCTGAGCTTAAGCTTAAGTATTCAAAAACATACAGTTTGTTCAGCTGTCAGCTGGAAGTCTTGCTCTCTCTCACTCTTTTGTAGGAGACACATATCCACATAGTAGAAAATACTATTCTTTAAAATCTGTTCTCGCATCTCTGCATGTTGGGAGGAAAAAATGTCTCTTCTGTGTTTCAGTCAGAACCAATCAAGCTGAAGATCTGCAGATTCCTGATAACTTTTGTTTCTCTTTAAGTTTCCTAAGATCTATTTCATATTTTCATCCGGGTGTATTTGCAGGACTTGAACAAACGTCTGTCCCTACCTGCCGACATCCGGATACCCGACGGCTACCTGCAGAAGCTGCAGTTGAGCAGCCCGGCTTTCGACCAGCCGCTGAGCCGACGCTCCCGCAGAGCATCGCTGGTGAGGAAGAGGAGGAGTTTTTACGTTGTGGTCCAGAAAGGTCAAATAGGAAGAGGCAGCAGCTCAAATCAGCTCCAGTTCTCGACATTAAACATGCTAAATAAGAAGTAGGGATTACGGTCAATGTGTCTTTTGGTCAGAAACTACTTTATTTTTTATTTACAATTGCAATTATTTGACTGGAACATGCTTGGATTTTAATGGAGAGCCTGTGGTAACTAATGGATTATTTAGTAGCTGAAAAGGATCATTTGGATAAAAAAAAAGGGAAAATAGCATAAGCATTGCTCTCTAAGGTGTTAAAATTGAAGCTAAAATCCAGATTCACTTCTGCAGAAAGCCTGCTCTGATTCCTTCAGACTTACAAATTGAAGTCAGAGGGTTTTTTTTCCCCCCCTCAAGAATCTGACATTTTGTGACATCAGCTTTTCTGAACCACATCCAGAGTAAATACTGCTTTCTCTCTACGTAAATAAAACCTAAGAACAGCAGAGACGAGCGGTGTGAACAAGTTGTTTGGTTAGATGACAGATACAGTTTCTCCCTCTCACTGGAATCCCAACCCATTTGGATTGCGCCTGGTGGGATGGGTTCACGGTAAATGCAACCAACGGAGGGGAAAAGACACAAAGATTTTTCCCAGGGGCTTTTATAGGAGCAACATTCCTGCATAACAATGAAAGCTGAAGCTGGTCTTTTCAGGCCAGGTATGTCGTCTGACTTGATATTTATTAAAAATAAAAATAAAAAAGCCAAAATGACCCTTCAGAGAAAATCATCCGAACCAGGGAGGATTTAATAAAAAAAAAACTAAGTTTGATAAGAACCTCAATTCCAGTTTTTCCCTCTCTTTTTTTTAAACATGCCTCCATTCAGGTAAATCTAGACATTGTAAAAAGCAATATTGGACCGGCTGCTTCATTGAAAATGCACTTTCATAGGAAATCTTATAATGGTGGCCTTTTCAATCACACTCGACAAAATTGAGTTCCTCCTGCCAACATCTGAGGTTGGCGGCTTGTGAGAAAGAGAAATGAGAGTTTAATAGAAGCGGAGCGGTCGGGTCACGGCGAGGCTGCTCTGTAATAAAGCCGACTGCGAAAGCCGTGTCTTTATTTAAAAGCAGAAGTGAGAGAATCTGATCCTCCCAGCTTGTTGCCATGTGTTTTAAAACGCAACGTTGCCTTTGTGAGCAAGCTTCAGTAATTGGCTTGAGATTTTACTTTGAATTTGCATTGTAAAAAAAAAAAAGAAAAGCGGAACTGAGGAATACGTAACCCTGTCCCCCGCCCAGTTGGCCTCATTAGCATACATGCTTCCCTGCAGGGTTGTTTATAAAGCTCTGAATGGCTTCAGTCGAGTGTTAGACTCCCTGACCTTTCAGCTCGGCAGGAGCTCTGGCCTCTGCAAAGGCATCGCTCTCGCATCCATACTTGAACCAGCCTCAGTTTTGAAAGAAATTGAGAGAATTTAAACGTTTCCTTTAGAAATCCACATTGATGTTTCTCCAGATTGAAGAAACACCAATCTGGAGATTGGAAAGCTCGTCATTGCTTAGCCTTCCTGTTTGCGAACTCATCCCAAAAGCCAAAAGCGAACTGTCTTTTGTCACAACTGATTAGTTCTGATTCGGTTTTGGGCGTTTGACCTCCTTACATCGCCCCTCGTCTCATGCTACCAGGCAGTCGCAAGGATTCGTCGCCATGTCTGTTAATGTTGTCGCTGCTAATAAAGATGCTTCCCACATTAATGTTGTTTGTCCTCTTCTTTCCTGCAGTCAGAAATCGGGTTCGGGAAGCTTGAGACGTACATCAAACTGGACAAACTGGGGGAGGTATGCGAGACGTCTCTCTCGTCACCCGGGCGCAGATGATCTCATTGTGACTGATAAAACCAACACAGCTCCCTCTTTTCATTCTTTCTTTCTACTTCCTGGATTTTTTTGCTTTCTTTTTTGCTTGCTTAATTTCTCCTTTAATACTTTAAGATAAACGTAAAGGTGCAAGAGCTGAAAAGCTGAACGTGTGGACAGATGTAAAGTTTTTAACCTGATGCTGCTTCTGTCCAGCAGCTCTGAGGCCTTTTTGTTCATCCTCTTCTCCTCCTGCTCACCAGGGAACATATGCAACGGTTTTCAAGGGGAGGAGCAAGCTGACGGACAACTTGGTGGCGCTGAAGGAGATCAGACTGGAGCACGAAGAGGGGGCCCCGTGTACGGCTATCAGAGAAGGTGGGAAGACTTGAGCGTACAGCAGCAAGCAGCCAAAGGCATTTTGCTGCAAAGTAGCAAATTTAATGCTAAATGCGGCTTTAGATTGTAGACCTCTTAACCTACACACTAAATGCTACGTTTGACAGGAAGGCCCTACCTTCAACACATCTTCCCTACTGTAAAGCACAGTGGTGGCTGCATCATGCTCTGGGGTTGCTTTTCTTCAGCAAGGAGATTTTATTTTTTGTTTTTTTTTGTAAAAGTATACCACAAATCATTTATTAGAGATTTCGTTTCTCAGAGAAATAAGGTGTACATTGTGAGACATTTCAAAACATAAAATTTTGTGACATTTTACTTTGTCCCTGCTGTAAAATGTAGAATATTACCAGTTTATTTTTAATAGTAATAAATGATATACAATAGTGAACTGAGACTGTCTGTTTTAGTTCATTTGTATCGTTTTTAGCTTTAAAGTGTGGTAGTGGAAAAGTTTGAAAACTAACCTTGGAAACACTTGAAAAGTGCTTGAATTTCACTGTGGAAATAGTGTTCAAACCTTGCTAGTTGCCTAATTTAATGAAATCATTAAATCATCCACGTGTCGGGTAATATTTCCTTTTTTTCTCTTTCTACCTCCATTAGATTTAGCATCTTTCAGCATCTCTATCGCTGGGATCTAAATTAGGTGCTAGCGGAGTTTGAATGGATGGCGCCTGAAATGTTACAGCCAACAAAATGTTGCATCCAGGCTTTGCCTTTGTGATTTTCCAAACTATTGGAACTACATTGACTGTTGCAAGGGAGCTTTTGCGCAGCTTCAGTCATTAGTTGCAACATTACTCAGCAACTTCTTCTACAAGCTTTGTCTGTGCACATTAAACTGGGTGGAACTGCAAAGAAAACATTGCAAAAACTACATTTGTCCGTGTTTCGCATCAAGACAGTTTGCTGATTTGCTTTAGCCCAGCACCTGCTCCCTGGTCAAAGATCCTCAGCAGAGGCAAGATGTGAGGATGCCCACATATTTCTTTAGAAAAATTAGGAAAAAACTTCTTAAATTTAATCATTGTAATTTTAACCCTTAACAGTCTTAAAACCACAAAGAACGTCCATACTAGGTCAGAAATAACATTTAGTCATGTCTTTAATTTGCTCACTGTTTTTTTTTTTTTTGCTTTATTTGCTTCTCTTTTATCGTTTTAGTGTCTCTACTGAAGGACCTGAAACACGCCAACATCGTCACTTTGCACGACATCGTCCACACGGACAAGTCGCTCACCCTGGTCTTCGAATACCTGGTGAGGCTGCCTTCACCTTCGCTGTGACCTTGTTCTCGACTCGCGCCTTCCTCGCACAGCGGATGCTAAAATTTATGCATTTCTTAACGTTTATTATTCATGACCTTATGCAGAGTCTGGGGAGGCAGTTAGTTTACCAACTGTTGCAGTTCATGAGCTCCTCACCTCTCCGCTCTAATGACCTCGCTCTCTTTTCTAGGACAAAGACCTTAAGCAGTACATGGACGACTGCGGGAACATCCTGAGTATGCAGAACGTTAAGGTGAGCCTGCCGGCCCAGCTGCCTCAATGAACTGTCAAGATTTTTATTTTTTTTTTCTTGTCTGCTGATGTTGGTTTAAGAAACACTGCTTGTGTGCCCCCTGGTGGCAAAGTGTGGACAGTGGAGTAATCAGTGCAAAATGTTAAAGATTTTAATATTTTAAGTCGGCAAAACTTAGATTGTTGGATGGAGTAGCAATTTACAACGCTCTCATGGGCTTTTAATTGGACGATTTTCTGTGACGTATTTGTTTTATTAATCACAGAAGTTTCTTCCTGTAGATTTTCTTGTACCAGATCCTGAGAGGGTTGGCTTACTGTCACAGACGGAAAGTTCTCCACAGAGACCTGAAGCCCCAGAATCTGCTCATCAACGACAGAGGAGAGCTCAAACTGGCCGACTTCGGTGAGGTCCAACGTTGTAATCACATCTTCTGTTTTTTTTATTGTGAAAAAAATAATCCAAATCTCTACTGAAAACTACCTGAGTTTTTTAATTGAGGAATTTTCTGTGTGGTTGTTTTTTTTTTTAACGTGCTCTACACAGGCCTGGCGAGGGCCAAGTCTGTGCCCACTAAGACGTACTCCAACGAGGTGGTGACGCTTTGGTATCGGCCTCCGGACGTTCTGCTGGGCTCCTCTGAATACTCCACGCAGATAGACATGTGGTGAGTGGGCCTCACTCCGCACTGTGGAGGAAAGGGCCGATAGATTTCTAAAACAGGGAGATTTTCCTCTACACAGATTCAGTCTGGTCTGTGTGCAAACAGAGGTGTAAATGAAGAATAATTTGGATAAAGGGGTTAAAGGTACTTCATATTGCTCCTAAATGTTTTTTGTATCGCTGTCTAGGCATTTGACTGGATCTGCTTTGATAAACTATTTTGTTTTAATCACTAAAATTGCTCTACTGCTCCTTCAGAGTATTTGTTTGTTTGTTTCTAACTTGACAAAACATGAAAAGATTTAGAATACTTTTAAAGGCTAAAGAGTTCACCGATGCTTCAAGCGCTGTGTGAGTTTTATGAGTGACGAATTGAAAGCAGCCTCTGAACTCCCTGCTCTGGGGAACCCGACACCGAACGTCGGTGAAAGTTGAACTCGGCCGTCTCTTGGTGACCCCCCTCCACCATCTGTCGACCTTTCAGGGGAGTGGGCTGCATATTCTACGAGATGGCTGCCGGCAGGCCCCTGTTCCCCGGCTCCACAGTGGAGGACGAGCTGCATCTCATCTTCAGACTGTTAGGTCAGTGCTGCCCCCTGGTGACAGGGGAGAAAAACAAACAAACTTTTTGAACATGAGCCTTTAATCGCATCAACCATGGCATGTAAACCCCTCCACCACATACACACACACTTTGAGTGCATGAAAAAGCCCCTCCAGCTGGCGCAGTGAAGCCTGACTCCGATTAAATGTCCCCACACAGGCACTCCTACAGAAGACAGCTGGCCTGGAATATCCTCCATCGATGAGTTCAGGTCCTACAAGTTCTCCAAGTACAAGCCACAGCCGCTAATCAATCATGCTCCCAGGTAGGACAGACATTCATTCTCTTAAACTGCAAAACCACCAAATATGACAAAGTATTTTTGATCTGGTTTTAGTGCAAATATCTTGAATGCACTTGAAATAAGACGAAAATACCTTGCAAGTAACTTTTCAGCAAGATGTAGGAGCTTGTTTTAAGTCAGTAATTCCTTAATATTGATGAAAAAAGTGCTAGTTGTAAGTGAAATAATCTGCCAGTGGAACAAGACATTTTAATTTATGACATTGGTCAAAAGTCAGATTATTTAATTAGTACTTTTTCGTTCATATTTAAGGAATTATTGAGTTAAAGCAAGCTCTTATTTCTTGCTGAAAAGTAACTTTTAAGTTAGTTTTGTTTTATTTCAAGGGTACTAAGATATTTGCACTAGAAACCAGACCAAAGATACTTGGTAAGATTTTGTGTTTTGCACTGCGTCCTTCATATGAGAGTTTATTTTTTTTAACAACCTTTACACTAACATAACCTCCTGCTTATTTCTGGCAGTCCTCTTATTGAGAGTGGGAGTGAGCAAGTATTTGTCGTGATACCGAGGTACAGCAGTAGAGCTCACTGAAAGCAGTTAAATGGTAGACGTTCGTGTAGCTGGGTTGTTTAGCTAGAAGTGTGTGTGCTTTGTCACTTCCTGTAAGGAAATCCTGTGGAATAGTTGACTCTGTTTGGCCGAGTTTCCTTCCTTACAGCCGCCAGCATCTGTGAGTCACCCCACCTTACTGACCCCACGCCCCTCTGCTCTCCCAAACCCCTCACCCCCTTTCCATGCAGGCTGGATAACGATGGAATCGATCTGCTGTCTTCATTCCTAAAAGTGAGTCACTAACTACCTGACAGAACTGGTGCAATGCTAACAGCAGAGCGGCTTACTGTTAGGATAATATTTTTGTTAAAATCACAAGAAGTCACTGCAAAAAACACAAAAAGTATTTTCAGTTAAATATCTTAGTTTTGTCTTATTTGAAACATGCTTTTCAGTAGCAGTTAGGAGTTTAAGTCAATAATTTCTTAATATTGTTGAAAAGGTATGTTATAAGTGAAATCATCTGCCAGTGGAACGACACATTTTTCCCAGACTTCACTTATAACTAGTATTTTTCATCAATATTAGAACAAGCTTGTGTTTCTTGCTGAAAAGTTACTTCTAAGTTGTAGAAGTAACTTTGCAGTAGAAACCGGACGAAAAATATTTGGTAAGATGTGTTTTTTTTGCAGTGATTCTTGCTCCGTCTTAAGCTGTTCTTTAATAACCGTAAGCCAATCCTTTGTACCAAATTTCAGTACGAATCCAAAAAGAGGATCTCTGCCGATGAAGCAATGAGGCAGCCGTACTTCAGGACCCTGGGGCCGCGCGTTCACACGCTGCCAGAGAGTGAGTAATCGCATTGTGATGCAGAAATGCAGCCAGGGAGGTACACAGCTCTTCCAGAGAGCGGAGGGGATCGGTCTGAGCTTTTATACTGAAAGGTGACAGACTGTGTCTCATCTGCAGACATGTCCATATTCACACTGAAGGAGGTGCAGCTGCAGCGAGACCCCGGCTACCGGAGCTCCTCGCATGCAGAATCAGGTGAGACGCTCAGAGGAGCCATGAGATTCTGCCTGGCAGAAGGATTTATTTATTTGTTTTGTCACATTAAAACCGTGAACTGTAATGTGTTTTATTTGGATTTTGAAGTAGAACATGGTACATGATTGTAAAGTGAGGATGATGGAATAAGGCTGCATTTTTTTATTAAAATATTATCTTCAGTGAGGCATGTGTTTTTGCAGCCTGTAACAAGTTTACCTTCAGGAAGCAGCACTCTGTCTCTTCCCATCACAATACTTATTTGTGCATTCCCCACAGCATGATGCTGCCACCACCCTGTTTCACTTTAGGAATTTTACACCACAGATGGTCTTTAGCACAACCTTAAACTTCTCCACTCTGTATTTCTTGGTCGTCATGGTTCTCTTTGTTCTTTAAAGAACAGCTGTATTTATACTGACATTAAATTACACAAAATCTTACACAAATACACACAAATGTTAGCATTTGTAGTTGCAAAATATAAAAAATTTAAGAGGTGTGAACACTTTTGCAAGTTGTTTTGGTCCATATTTCAAATCGGTCAATGGGAATCAAAGCCACAGTCACTGATGATGGTTTGCAATAGAATTTGTCTTTTTGAATTCAAACAAAATAAAAATATTTGTAGCATTTTATTACCAAACTACCACGATAAATGACCTTAAGTAAACTGTAAAGTGGTCTGTTTAGGGGAACAAACCTGCAAAGGGATGAATTGACCACAAACTCATTTATTATTCATTTATTTACGTACATAAAGCCTTAAAAATAAAAGCATTTAGGTTTCCAAGAAGGTATTGGCACAATAACAACTGTGACGAGTACTTAATAAGTGTTCCAGCACATTACATGGTATGAATGTAATAATTTCTAATTGGCATGCAACTGTAGTGAAAAAAACTTTAGAATAAAACATATTTTACCAACACAACAACCATGGAGTCAGGTTCAGTTTCACATTCCTTACCCTGGTTCGATTACCGCCTCACGTCCAGTCAGCAAAACACTTACTCTGCCTGACTAACAGGCCTGAAAAAGCAACACATCATGTCCTGATCTGAAGAAATTCAAAAGCAGGAGGAAAAACAAACTCATCGACATCAAGTCTGAAAATGGCTACAAAGACATTTTAAGGTTTTGGGACTCAAACTACCCATTGGAGTCATTACCCACAAGTGGAGAAAAAGAAAGAACAGTGGTGAACCTTCATAGCAGTGGCTGAACTAACAAAATGACTCAATGTGAGGGAAAAAAACAACTCATTTGGGAGGTGACAAAAACCCAGAACAACATCTAAGGTGTAAAATAAATATTTCAGTTTGGATATCTGGAATAAATCTGAGGGTGTAAACTCTTCTGTCACATCTTCAAATTTAAATTCAAGCTACTATTCTGACATTATTTCTTTCCTCTTCCTTTATGCAGTCTGCATGCTAATGTTATTAGCACTTATTTAATATAGAAGTAAAATGGAGTCGCTATCAAACTAATAATCAGTGGAGATCAGTAATAAATTATGTTTCAGCTTCCTGAAGGAATATCTTGTCAGTGGGATACTACCTGAATAAAACACCAAATGATACACTGAAGTACTGCTAATCCTACTAGATTTATTTATATTCATTAATCCATAGTTACATATTGCAGCTAGAAAATGTCACTGGATTGGTCAACGGTGGTTATAAACACATTGTGTTACAGTAGCCTGACCGCCGTGTGAAATGGCTTCAAGCCCCAAACTGACTCATTACCGACAAACCTTTGCGTATGCTAACAGGAAAATACAACATGTTGCTTTGTTTTATGTTTACTCTGATTATTTTTTTTGTATTAGTTTAGACACTCACCTTTAGGGAATCCAGCATTTGGCTTTAAAACCATTTATTTTAAATCACAGAAACTGTCCTAATCCGTGTTTTTCCTCTCTTTCTTCCACCAGGCAATGGGAAGAACAGAAGACAAAGCATGCTGTTTTAAAAACTCTGGACCGGACTGTTGTTTTACTTTTTGTTTGTTTGTTTTTTGATGAGAAGGACCTCCTTGCAGACAGATCAGTTCAAGACGGATGGATGGAAGAATGCGTTTAAATCATCTTCATGACTCCTCTTCCTTCATCCCCTCAAAGTAGTTTGAAAAGCTACCTGTCCACAGTACAACTCCTCCTCCCCACCTCCATCCCTGCATCCTTCTCCCAGGTTCAGCCAAGCCTGGCTCCAATAAGAGACGTTTATTTACTGTACATTTATATTTATTGAATTTGCTGCTAAGTCAAACTACTGTTTAGAATTTAACTGGCTCAGTCACTTTAATGAATACATGCCATTTGTATAGATTTTTAACTTTTTTCTTTTTTCTTTTTTGAGCTTTGAAGTGATATATTTTTGAATTTTTCTTTTTAGTTTTCTTTTTCTTTGCTCACTGTTAACATGTTCACTCCACCTTGAAAGCTCCTTGTTGTGCTGTTCGCAGACGTAGCAATGTTTCTGTAGCAACTCACCTTTCGGAAGGTCAAATGTTCTGTCTGTTATAAACGGTGCTGCATAAATCATCTGTGACCACTTGCTCTGAAGGCTTTCAAAGCCAGGTCTCGTATGATAAGTGATGGCTTTCATCCCGACGGGAAGATGATACCCGAGCTGCAAGGCGCAGGTTGCGTCCCTGGATGCTCTCAGTCACGACCAATGAGACAAAAGTAGGGATAGAGAAAATGCTAACAGAGGCATTACTGGAAGAAAACCTCGTTGAAACACCTCAATGTTCTACTTTATTCTGGGGGACATGTAATTATTATTATTTTTTTCTTTCTCGGCTCCATCTATATGTTGCATGTCACAGTTAGTGAACTCCTGAAACAGGAAGATGCTTTCTCCAGTTCTGCCTCCCCGTCAGTCTCATCGTTCGTCTGCCAGTGTTACAACAGATGTTTTGTATAATATTCTTTAACTTTATTTGTGAATAATGAATAACAGTGTGGGATTTTGTTGGAAATGATTCCCATTTTTGAGTTCTTTCTTTTTTTTTTTCAGAGTAAAACAAATTAAATTTAAAGTTTAAACAAATGTTTTGCTTTTCTCTTTTAGATCAGCTTCTGTTTCCCTGAGAAGTGTTCATGCCTCGTATAATTTCCCACCTTCCGCCATCTTAACAGGCTGAGTTTTCAATCAGCGAACATTAGAAGTTGTGAGCAATGACGTCAATTTTGAATTGTAGTTTTACCTATGGCGGCGGTGGAAGTAAACGAAGCTGTTCAGGCCGCGATGGTCACATTCTTCAAATATTGAGTTATCATCTTGTTCGACTTTGCCCTTTCTCATCGCAGTGGAGGACGGTTGTTTACAGCGCAGGCTATTTCCGGTAAGCTTCATAGCATCACGGCTAAACGTCAGCGGCCAAACATTAGCATTAGCTTCTCAATAGCCGTCGAGGGTCCAGACACGCTGTACCAAGCAAAATGTAGAACATAAACATAACTTTTTTTATTTAAATTTTTTAAAGTACAAACCTGTATTAATGGGATTTTGTGTAATAGGACTACAAAGTCTGACATGCAGTTTTTATTCTGCCCCTTTTAATCTGACGCCTCTGAGAAGAACCCAACACAAGCAGTCAGGGCCGGCCCAAGGCAGAAGCAAACTAAGCAGCCGCATGGGGCCCTGGGGCCACTAAGGGGCCCTACGAGCTGATTATTTTTATTTATTTATTTTTGTAGTAATAATTTCTATGTCATTATACTATCAAAAACAGACAATTTCACTATGAAGTGATTTGTTTTTACAATAATATATATTTGTTAATGTATGTAGAAATCATTATTTTACGGATAAAAGGAAAATTGCTCTTGGGGGGCCCCTCTTGGCAGCGATAGGTACTGCACGCTTCGCCGGTAACATGAACTGCATTGAGCAGAGCATCCAAACGTCCAAAGCTCTGGTAAGAAAAAGCAAAACAATGGCTCAAAAAAGGAAATTTTTATCTTGGCTTTTTTTCTATTATTCCTGTCTAGGAATAATAGAAAAAAGCCAAGATAAAGGTTTGTTTTAGTGTGTCTTGGTAATGTAATGTAAAAGATTAGTAAAGCTACTAATAGAAAATTAGATGGCGACCTGGAACGGTCCAGTTCAGCAGCCAAACATTTATGCTGCTCGGGTCTTTGTG
>CAEFZX010004348.1:0-15972 GCA_903066825.1 Alfaro cultratus | reverse complement strand
TCTCTATATATATAATATATTTTATATATATAATATATATATAAAATAGATAAATTTTCTACTATATATATATATATATGTATATATATACATATATATATATATATGTTTATATATATATATATATATATATATATATGTTTATATATATAATATATATATATAAAATAGATATTTTTTAAACTTTTAAATGGTTGATAGTTCTCACTATAATTATTGTTAACTCTAGCTCTAAACATGTCATGAGGTAATGTGGGACAATCTCTATGTATTCATGGGAATCAGATAGTTGTTAACTAAGATCAGATGGCTTCTTCCTGGTCATATTGCCGGTTTTCTTGCCCGAAAGGAAAATATGATGCATAAATGATAATCTTGTCCTCTGCTGGAAATAAGAGCATCATTCTGTCTAGCAAAGAGTCTGCATTTTTCTTTTCTTTTCTTGTCTTTATTGCCACATAAATTTTGGTACGAGCCATTCACTTATCGCGTACACACATCTGGCACACACACCTGCTGTGGTCTTTCTGTTTCCTGCTGGTTTTTCCTAGTTTAAACAGGAAATAGAGAAGGATGCATTGATGTTTTAACTTTTGACTCCGTATTCATTCTGTGCAATGGGGCAACTGTGGCTCAATGGGGAGAGTAGTTCTGAGATCTCTATGTTGTAGGTTCTGTTCCTCCTGTCACTTGCTGATTTGCCCCTGAGCAAGGCACTTAACCTTAAGTTAGCTACTTTTCTACATAGCTGTTTATGGATCCTACTGGTTGTAGTATAAGGCATTCATCACACCAGAATCAAGTGATAGTTTATTAGCAGAACATTGACATACTGAGTTATTGGGACCATTTAAATCAGCTGTGTTGGATAGAGGTGAGCGTATCAATGCAAAATATTGATACCGTATCAGTATCGGATCGATAGTAGCATGCTACAATCGATACGTTTCAGATTCCCTCTTGAAATGTAGTTTTATGTTTGTATTGTAGTTTCTCAATTCTACTTCAAAAAGATTTAGTTTCAATTTTCTCTCAAATGATTTATTTTTTATTTTTTGCATTTTGTTTATTTAGGATAAAGCCCCGCAAATCATGTTCATTTCCATCCATCCATTTTCTAACATGCTTTTCCCTAGTGGGGTCATAAGGGGTGCTGGTGTCTATCTCCAGCGGTCAACGGGTGAGAGGCGGGTCACCCTGGACGGGTCACCAGCTCATCGTAGGTCAAGTTAATATGCTATTAAATTATTTTGCAAACACCTTGAAGCTTCTTCCAAATCCTGTCTGAGGTTTGAACAAAAATAATTAAAAGGAAATAAACACAATACATCTGAAAGTCAGATGTTTGATGATAGATTGTCATGGAAGAAGTTACTTTAACAAGTGTCTAGATGAGAAGAAATAAGAAATGTATTAAAACCTTGCAAGGTGGGAACAGAAATACAGAGTCAAAGCCGTCTGTCAAGTCTGCTCTGACCAACAGTGGATCTGGATTCCTTTTATAGGTTCTGGTCTGAGAAGAGAGACTTGATTGGACTATAGGTGTGAATCCCTGATTGTTATGTACCAGGGATTCTGTGGAGCCCAACACAGATGGTCTGGCCATTTGTCTATTGGTAAGGAAAGGAGGTTGTTCTTTGGTGCTAAAGGGGGCAGATAAGTTCTGGGTTGGGGAAGTAACACTTAGATAGTCTCCAGGATCAAGGAGCTCTCCCCTGCTGTAGAGGTCTATGTGAGAGCAGCTTGGCCAACCTCATGATAAGATATGCAGACAATCTAAAGCAGAAGAGGGGTGATGAGCACATTATAAAATTTTCCATTACGTAGAGCAAACTTAAATAAAAAACATTGGTATTGGTGAATCGTATGGAGCTAAATTGGAACCATACCGTTTGTTCAAAAGAAAAATAATTGAAATTGGAGAAACAAAAACAACAGATAGACACTGCTTATAAAAACATGTCTATTATCGACAAAATCTGGTTCTATGGATTCCTAAGGTCATTTCCAGTATGGTGGAAGTAATAATGTAATCCTTTATTTTTTCAGTTTCAAATCTTTTTTTCCTTTTTTCAACTTCAATTTTATTTTTCTTTTGAGCATGGCCCCAATTTATCTCCACAGTAAGGGGCCTTGTGCTTACTTCGTATCGGTTTGATGTATCTCACCCCTCTAGTATTGGAGCAGAGACATCGATAACTGGCAGGACTGGAGCTGGACCCCCACTGACTGGAGAAACGTTTCAAAGATTCAGATCATTTCATTATGTGTTGCTGCATGATTCCTTGTGGATTTAGCGCGGTGCATCTGTGGCCTCTGAATATACTAAAACGTTGCAATGAGTTTATTATGAGGCTAAGCACAGCTGGACACGTCTCGGCTCTCTCTTCAAGCAGTCGATCTATTCACCGGTCAGTAAAGCTCCCAAAAACAAAGCAGGCCCTATTTCATTTTGACCTCCTGAATCTTCAGATTGTGTGGCTTTTTGTTTTTCTCCTTTTCTTTTCTTTCTCTATTTTTATACTATATTGCAAAGGAAGCCAACGATAAGAAAGTTTTGGAACATAAATGGCCATCTAATATCAGTTTTCTGGCTTTTGAATTTGCTTGTCATTAATCTACAGTCACCGTTGTTCAGACACCATAATGTGTTAAAATAAGTCGGATGCATTAGCATTCAGGGGAGAACTTCTCTGCCTTCAATTCACAATCATGTGCTAAAACACTGTTGCCATCGTTATGCCTGCATACAGATGCAGACATATTTATTCACTCCATGTTGGAGGACGTGTGAAAAGCCTTGAAATGAATCCGTCTTTTAGAGTTGTAGATCAATTTTAAACAGGAACATTTGGAAAAGAGCCAACCTTGGATTTGAGTAGTGGGGGAAATCCCAGATTGAGAAATAACAGTTTTTTAACAAAGTCACCAGTTACACAATTGTTGCTACTTCTTAAAATTCCTTGAAGCACAATTTGTACTTGAATTCTTAATTAAAACTCCATGACTATATCCATGAGTCAGAGGTTAGTTTCTTTCAGCCACTAGGCTTGAGGAAAAGACCCACTGTAGACTTATGTTGTGCGTGAAAAAATTTAACTCATAATCAGCATCATAATCCTTCAAAAAAATTGAAGGAAGGTTGACTTCTTTCACTTCAAATTTAATTATTTACTAGATTTACACCAATCTGACAGATAATCAACAGATAATCTGTGAAAAGATCAATATTCTGTGCTTCCTCTCTGAGCAACTTTTGCTGTCTGAAGAAATGCACGGCTCACGACCAAAAACAATCAATCGGAGCCAGGAGGAGGGGCTCAGTGCTGTTAATCACCGCAGGTATGCGCTCCTAAATGTGATAATAGTGGAGAAACAACTTACCCTTACAGAAAAAACGCTTTTCTGCTGTCATTGGTGGGAGGCATACACAAGATGGTTGACAGCACTAAGACCTAACACTAACGCTAACACTGGAAGGAAGCAGAGGAGCTGGATTTTTTTCACAGATAATCCTACTCATATAATACTGTCACAGCGTAGTGACAGTTTCAATAAATATATAAAAACATATATTTTTTTGTTATAAAAGTTACATACCGCAGCTTTAACCAGACACAAAATCATTGGGCCAATGGGCAACTTCGCATGAGATATTTTTCTTTACTGTGGATGCCATTGAATTTTTCTGAATCTGCATAAAGGTTGCTCCGAGTTTACCCTCCGTTCCTTAAAATTTGCGAGGCAACACCAGATCACTGACTTTGACATACTTGGATCAGATCCAGGGAGTTTCGTGTTTACGCTGGATGCCTGACACCATCGATCTTACAACACTTCTTTTTTTTTCTCTGCGACTGACGTTACGAAGCATGTGATTTCATGTGAAGTGAAAGCAACGCTGTGATGGCGTTGGAAAATGAATGTTTCACTGGAGCCGGCCCAGTCAGGAGGTAATGCGTGGAAACTGTGTAAACGGAGCCAGACGGCTCTTCCTCAGGACGGATGTGTAGACATGAAAGGATGTTGCTCAGGAAATGATTTCACAGCAGACACCATGACAGTGATAAGACACAAATTTTCCATCAGAACCTCTAAAGCTACTCATGACTCATGACACAACATAGATTTTGTCCTTAATGTGGGTTTACAAACAGTCTTGTGCAAATGCTTTAGACCATATTGAAGAACTTCCAAAGGATCAAGACTTTCTTTCATTACATTTTTCATGCTTTCTGGAGACATTTCAAGTTTTTCCTGAACTTTAGCTGCTCTTTAGCTGCTGTGTTAGTTTCAGTCCATGTCCTTGTACCTGACTATTGCAATACATTGTGCAGTGTGTATAAAATAAGCAGGCAAATGGAGGCCAACTATATATATATTTGTTTGGACCAGGAGTTGACATTTGTTCTTTTCTATTATTAATATTATAACAAAAAAGAGTGATTGTTAGACTTTGTGTTGGTACATTTCTCCCATAAATAGTTAAAAGTACAGAAAACCCCCTTAACTGCAGTAAATCCTTTTTTTTATGTCATTGTAGTCATAATAAAAGTATTTTACGATGGCGCATTAAGGCCACTGTAGATAGAAAAAGAGTACATTTTTGCAGAAATAAAAAAGAAAAAATTGAGATTAGTCTTACGAGTTTTCTAGATAAAACAAGAAAAGTTCTGAATTTGATCAGTTGAAAATGTACTAGAAAAAAGTCAGAAATTTTGTGATGTCAAATTTTGGACTTTCAAAAATCAACAATGTCCACTTTTTGGAATATCTGAGATTTAGTCTCAAACAATATTTTCAGATTTTTTGGTGGAACTTTAATCAAGTGAAAGTAACTTCACTGGATGAAGAAGAAAAAAACTTGTTTTAGACAAAAATAAACCAAACGCATACCTGCAGCTTTTGTTAAAGTTGAAAGAAATTGAGTTGGAAAAATGTTTTTTTTTGTTTGTTTTTTTTTTGCCTGATTTTGTTGTTTTCCAATTATCCTATTCATATCAATTATTTAAATTTTGATTGCATGTAGTCAAATTAAGTTAATGAAACTTAATTAGAGTACTTGTAATAAATCAACAATTTTTTGTTTTAAGTTGGATCACTTTTCTTTTTTCAGTGCATTTTTAGCCAGTGGGTTCATATTTAAGCCTCTCTCTCTGTTCCATAGGGGGAGCCATAAAACATAAAATGAACACATGCAATGATTTATGTTCCTTTCACATAACTGGTGACAGAACTCACCCAAAGCAGGAGGATGCTTTATTCTTTTATTAACAAGGGAATTGAATGCTCCAATCTTTAGATTTTTTTATTTTTTTTAAATGTCATCTTTTATCGCTTCACTTTTTCTCTAAAAGATGCCGTTTCTCAGGCGGCCCATCGGATCCCTGCCTCAAGAGATCTCAAACCCTGAAAGCACTTCGGCTGCAACTGAACTCCAAGCCGGCCTGCGCTCTGTGGGATTGGATGAGTCACCTTATCCCCCACTTTGTGTCCCATTACCCAGCAGTTGTAATGCTCACACCAGTGTAACGTGTCCCAGGTTGCAGATGGGGCAAGCCGAGCTGCCCTGAAATTTAAATTAACCTCAGCAACATTGATGTGTGTGTCGGAGAACACAGGCGTCGGGTTACCTCCGCCCTCGCTCCCGCCATGCAAACACACCTGTCGTACATACGGCCGAACAAAAGAAGGAACACACTCGAATCGGCCGGGAGAAATACTGACACGCACGTCTGCTAATAGTTTTCAGTTTGTCCGTTCTTGTGGCGAGTGGCTTTCCTTTAGGAGCGGCGGCTTTCAAAGCCACCGCCAGAGTGTATTAACAGAGCAAAGCCGTGCATGTGTGTGTGTTAGTGTGTGTGTGTGTGTGTGTGTGTGTGGCAGGAAATGTCAGGTAGAGAGGCTTACCATCCATTTTTTAGTACTGTTGAGCCTCCTGTTCGTCACGGGAGACTGCTTCAGGGCTTCCTTGAGATCAATATCATTTTCTGCCCAACCAACTCCACAAATCAGAACATAGGAGCTGATTAAATGGGGCGTGGGTGAGAAAACATATGGCATATTCAAAAAACAGCCAAATTATCAACTAATAATTATCTGCAAGTGTCTCCCTGTACATATGTGGGTTCTCTTTGGGTACTCCAGCTTCCCCCCCACCCATCACAGTCCAGAAAACAGCTGCATTCCATTACAAATGTCCACAAATGAGTTTAACATCCCTTCCTTAAAGCGTTCTTTTTGCTGTTTTGTCACGCTTGAATGTTTTAGATCATTGAACAAATTTCCTGCTTAATTTTATTTTTATTAAGATATTTTCTAATTTACTTGTGTTTGTGCTGCTGTAGTGCTTTTAAATTCTCCCCATTGGGTTCAATAAAGGAATATTTATCTTATCTTAAAAAGACAACATGTGTCTTTCTAGAGTTGTTGTTGCAGTGAACACTACAAATTAATCCAAACCCTAAACAATCATCATTCTCTTAACAACACAGTTGTTTCTACCATATTTTCATATTACATTAGCACATTATATTATCTGTAAATAAATATACTTATTAATTTTTTTTTTATATATATAGTCCTTGGTAGTTGCTATTTTTTAAATTTAGTTGTGCTTTCTTGCACAGTGACAGTAAAGAAATTTTAACTGTAAATCTCTGTCTGGCTGATGGGTTAGAGATGTTGGAGTAGGGGATAAGATCCGTGACCATTGTGAATGACAGAAGAAATGGTTGGAACTTCCTCCTCCTCTCTCCTTCAATAGACCAATGTATTATTCCCAATTCCTTTGTGAGACTCTTGTTTCACATTTCCCTCTCAGTTAGCTCAACTCCTACATCAACCTACTTCAGATGTCATTGAATTGCATAAAATCACTAGAAGTCTAAAGTGTATCCACATTTCCAGTGAAATGATA
Source organism: Alfaro cultratus (assembly GCA_903066825.1). Taxonomy (NCBI): domain Eukaryota; kingdom Metazoa; phylum Chordata; class Actinopteri; order Cyprinodontiformes; family Poeciliidae; genus Alfaro; species Alfaro cultratus. The sequence goes on along the minus strand of CAEFZX010004348.1, from coordinate 9,053 downwards.
TTGAAGTGGTGCCGCGTTTACACAACTACATGATGTCCTGTGCTGGTAATGAACATTAAAGAACCATAGCGAGAGCCTAAAATGACTCCTCAAGCAACTCCCCAGCAGCTCAAGGGCATTTGGAAAGTGCTTCACCCAACGAATGTAAGTCAGACAACAGAGAGGCACTGATCCCCTGTGGCATTATCCTTTCATTTCTCCCAAGAAGTAGGTCACAGAAGATGATGGGTACAGTCCCGGCCTTTCTGCACAAGTTATTTTTTTTGTGATATTCATGAATAACTTATTGGTCTCGCTCTGCTCTGGAGGCATTAGTGTGTTGAACACAAGGAAAACCCTTGATGACAAACCCTTTCCCACATCTCGGACAGCGGATTTCATTATTCAGCACCATATCGGGCTTTTTTCCGCTGGAGAAAGAGCCAATGAGTACATCTCCGGGTCGTGCAGTAATGGATTCAATTATGCCTCCCGTTCAAATGCATTTCCCTGTTTTTGCAGTCTTGGTCTGGTATTGACAGTTTCATCAGTAGGAGCTCAAATGCATTTGTGTGTGTTGCTCTTTGCCATATGCTCCGGCGAAATGGAAAGTTCACTTCCCTGCTGCCTCCTTTAATGGACTGACCGGCCATGACCTCTTAAATGTTATTTATAAAGCACACGGGAGTGACTGCATTATAGATAATTCATAGAGACACCCTGGCTGCTTAATAAGGATGTTAGATGGAAAGAAAACAGCAGCTGGGGTAATCTAGTTAAGACGACCAAAAGCTGCCAGTTTTACAACCACAAAATAACAAACCTGTAAAGTCCCTGCATGAAGTAGAAAATACATGTGACAAAGACACACTGACAACGCAAATAACCTATAAAATTATAGTAATTACATTTTCTCTCATCATTTGTAAAGTGTTTTCACCTTTGCCAAAAATAATGCACTTTGCAATCATTTAGAATTTTTATTTCAGCCTCCACTGTCTGACATAGTCAGGTCTCTGCCCCCCAAATTGTAATCACAGATCCAAATAAGATGATCATTAGCGAGTTCTTCATGTTCCTGTAATTACTCTGACTGACAGTCATTTTCTAATCTCAATATGAAAACTGTCCTTGTTTAGCTTGCTGTTCTCACATTTCTTGCACCATTTGAATATTTACTTGTCAGACCAATCTACTTTGACATCTTAATAATAAAGTGGGATGTCTGAAGTATTTTTTTTACCCCATCCATCTGGTATAAAGGAAGAATTAAATATAAATCACAGAAGTTAATTTCTATACAAGTCAGATTGACTGCCTTGGAAAAAATATTTTTAGCCCTAAACCTTTTCGCGCTTCTCCATATTGCAATCAAACTTCCACACTTGCGTAGGAATTTTAACTGATTGACCAACACAAAGTACTTCATGACTGTGAAGTGGAAGGAGAAAGACAGTTTTAACATGTTTTCATAGATAAAAATCAGAAAAGTGTGGTTTGCATTTGTAATTAGCCTCACTGAGTCAATCAGAGCCATTTTCTTATACCTGCTAGTTGTTTGGGGTTTATCTCCCTAACTCATCTAGAAACTGATTTTTTTTTTCTTTTGCAAAATAGCTAAAGCTCAGCCAGGTCGGGTAGATTATTTGATCTGACTATCTTTCCCATAGATTCTTAGTTGGATTTACATCTATGCTTTGATAGAGCCATTCTAACAGATGAATACACTTGGATCTAAACTATTCCACTGTCACTGAATATTTAGGGTTGTTTCCCTGTTGGAAGGTAAACTTTCGCACCAGTCTCAAGTCTTTTGCTGTCTCAGAATCTTTCCTCCTGGATTGTCCTGTACTTAACTGCAGCCATCTTCCCTTGTAGGGGTCTACGCATCATGTGGCATGTCTGGAAAGAATTGCCATATGATGCTGCCACCATTATGTCTGACAATGGGGATGGTGTATTCAGGGTGAATACTCCTCCCCTTCTCCCCCCTGTTCCCTGCTGACACCCCCTGGCCCCCCACACAAACACACACACAGAGTTTTGGATGTAGTTAAGTGTTGGTCACACCCACCTTCTTCCACATTTGCCCGCAGCCCTCCAGACACCCACCCATGGTGGCAAGCTAGAAATGAAACCTTTTAGCAATGGTTTTCTTAATGCTACTCTTCTACAAAGGCCAGATATGTAAAACTGAAAACTTCTTGTCCCATTAAACAGAATATTCTTCTTCAGCTGTGAATGTCTGCGGCTTCTAGAGTTACCGTTGGGCTGTTAGCTACTTCTTGTCAATTTATGCAGCTGGCTATGTCTTGTTCAATTAGCAGTTGTGTCATTATCTTTCCATTTCAGATCCATCCATCCATCCGTACATCATCTTACACGCTCATCCCTAGTAGGGTCAGGAGGGGTACTGGTGCCTATCTCCAGCGGTCACTGGGTGAGAGGCGGGGTACACCCCAGGCAGGTTGCCAGTCCATCACTGTCTATTTCAAATAATCAATTAAAAATGTACAAAGCTTGGGATATCATTTTAGAACTTAGATTTACTGCAGAAAAATGAGTTGAATATATATGTACACCTACCCTGGTACAATCCACCCCCTTGTTCTACTCCTTGCTTCATCCAAAGGGTCTGGACCTACAGCTATAGTGAAATGACTGCTTCCTGGAGGCGTGGACTCTCTTTTAAGTTAGACTTGATTTTATCCAAAGACTAACTTTTGGACATGAAGCATTTCCAGTAAGCTTTGAAAGTAACTGGAAATTATGTGCGTTGTAAACTACCATCCCCCAAGGATGCCAAGAGAGAAGTGCTGAGCTGAACAACATCTTTGCCAGCAATAAAATGTCTTAAACATTCCTCTTGCTCCAATTTAAATTGCTCAATATTTGGAAGCATGGCCAACACGGACTGAATGTCTTTGTTCACATCCTCCGCGCCACTGCCATTGCCAAACTACAACACTATTTAGGCAGACTACAATTCTAAAACAGCACAGAAACTCAACGCCATTGTTCCCAACTCTTCCTTTTTGCTGATTGGCCCGGTTGAAAATCAATTAGAGAAATGAAGTCAGAGAAATTCCAGATGATGCAGTGAAGGGAGATGAGAATCAAGTGGAATTGCATAGGAAGGCAATTGTTATTGTGGTTAATGTGCACCACACAAAACACATATTTCATGTTCATTTCACAGTTATGCTTTACCTTGTGTTGAGCTAAGAACATACACCAACGTTTGCAGCTGTAACACCTCCAAAATGTGTTAAAGTTCCAAACGTTTGATTAACTGCTCTGAAGCAGTGTGTCTTTATTGTTTTCAATAAGACAAACTCACAGAACATCATATTAACTTGAAAATGTTGTTTTTACTTGTATTAGATGGGTTTATAATATTAGGACTCTGCTGAGAAACATATTACGCAGAGCGTGATAATAGCACAGTCAGACCATTGATATTGGTAACTGTGTCTTGACCACTGTAGGAGCACTGAGATACATGCACCACTGGAGAAAACCCATTTGTATCCCATTTCTGGAGTTCACTGCTTTTACTTGCTTAGTGTACAGACAAGGCCATCAACTCAGCCAACAAAAAGTTCTAATGGCCTCCAGAAAGATGAATTATTTATCCAGACTACATTACATCCACCTCAGTCTTTCTGTGTACAAAAATGTTTTATTTCCTCTCTTCAACAACAAGGAAATCCTTGAGATTCCCCAATTACTGTCTAGATACATGCTGCACCTGCTTGTGGTGATTTAGGATTTTAGGTTCTGTTTGTGACTACACCACAGTGCTGATGGTGGAGGACTCCTCTGACTTGCCCTGCCTGCTGGGCAACGATTTGAGATACTCCAAGTGTCTGCGGGCATCCTCCTGATTTGCACGGACGTAATAGACCAGGTAGGAAATGACCATGGTGAACCAGCCAAACATAACAACCAGCATAGCTACATCTGTAGTCCTCTTCATCACCACACACAGGTCTATGTCTGGTTCCAACAGGAACGCAAGTCCTTGAACTCCTATTTCCTCTGGATCAGACGTCTGGCACACTATACCCGTCAGCGAGGCTGGCTCCAGGTCCACACGGGGCAATGCCATCTGCAGATTGCAGTCGCAAAGCCACGGGTTGTTTGTCAGGTTGGCGCGAGCTCGAAGGCCCTCAAAGGCGTCAGGGTTAAAGTTCACCAACTTGTTTGAAGACAGATCCAGGAACTGCAGGGAGAAGCCGAGTCCTCTGAATGCTCCGGGCTCCAGCTGGCTTATCTCGTTGTGCGACAGGTCCAGTTCTACTAAGTGGGTCAAACCAGCAAACGCATTCGTTGGAACTGTGGATAGAAGATTGAAGTCAAGGTAAACGTGTCGCGTGTCGTTGGGGATGTCCTCTGGGATCTCCGTGAGCTGCAGATTGCTGCAACGCATCGTCTTGCCTCCACTCTCCGTCTCAGAGCAGTAGCACCTCTTGGAGCAAGTGGTGGCAGCATGATGGAAGCAGAAGGCCATCAAGACCAAGCTGTGTAACAGCAAACACATGACCACCGAGTAACGCAGCAGCCAGACTGCAGCCAGGTGCATGGTGGGCTACGGGCATGCTCCAGGGAAAACCACAGGAGTTCAGGATGGAAGTCCACATCAACCTCCCCTGGTGCTGACGAACCTACAGCGGGAAAAGCAACAGATGGTCAGAAGCAAAGGAGAGAGAGGACTATGTTTTGAACAACAAAAAATGGAAAAATATAAAATGCAAGTGATTAGCACCATTCTTCAAACAGAGTTGTCATCTACTGGGGGTACAGCTTTTTATCTAATTGCAGTGTGGAGGCAGCAGGAAAGCTGCATGCTCAATTTAACATGGAGGTGGTCAGAAAAACAGCTCTACTTGGCTAAACATCTAAAAATGAAGAAAGAAACAGGATCAAACACAGGCTTTAACTCTGCACAATAAACAAGCTCAAAAAAGTGGTTGGTGCCGCTCTGCCTCTTTTATAATTGACGGACCTGCAGCGCGAGGCTATTTCAGTCCCCAGACCCTTGCATTAATATACTGATCTGACACCATGTGAAACAAAATGTTACAAGCTGAATCTGATCTAAATCTGGCTGCATTTTCAGAGTTAACAGTTTATCACTCTGCTTATTGCTAAAATGTCCGTCTTTGGATTGTTTGAGCGAGTCACTAAAAGGCGCAGTTGCTCAGAAGTGCAAGTAACACAAAGCTTGTCCATCTGTCCTCTAAATTACAGTTTATTTTCTGTACCTTGGCTATTGAAAATAGCAGGCCCTACCCACCCTAACACACTTCATTAATAGCTGATCAGGACTACCGCCTATCCTGTTACTAATCCTCCTAAAGAAAAGTCTCTCAGTGAGTGTAGCATCACCGTTGGCCATGCAATCCTTTTGTTGAGGTAAATGCTAACATCGTAAACAGCAACGAGGCCAACAAACCTGACAGTGTGATGCCCCATCTTTGTGCTCGGACAAAATGGAAAAAAAAACGTAATTCAATCACGCTTGTTAATTTCTTCTAAATGCCAAGAGTCTGGGTAAGATCTGCTTACCGAGATAACAAAATGAAATGGACCTCTATGTACCTTGAAGTATCGCATGACACGGGTGGGTTGAGGACAGTGCTGCTTCTGTGTGATTGCTGGAAAAACAGCTAAGGAGTCGTGTCTTCGTTTGGAAAACAGGAGAAATGTTTTGACCCAAAGAGCCAATGGAATTTCACTTTTCCTTGCAAAAGTATCAATACCCTTTTTTCACATTTTGTCTTGGACCGACTTTAAGATTTTATAAAATAGATTAAGTAAGTAGTTCACAGTTAAACAAAAGGAACTCTAGTTTGTTTGCCTAGAAGGCTTGGATCATTTGGGGAGATGTGAATCAAACTTTGATGTGGACCAAAAAAGTGAACTGGTCCATCTGAAAACTGAGGTCTCTGATTGGTTGAAGTGAACTCTTGGTGCGGTTCAAATGCCACGCAGCCTGGAGACCATTCAACAAACAATAAGTAAACTATAGTGCAGGGCATTCTGGGTAAATACTACTAAAATAAATGCTAGGGTCTAGCGCAAGCAGGAGAAATGGCTTGTAGACAACAGAGAAATCCTACAACCACTAAAATCTGATACCATTCCATTTTTGTTTACATTTCGTGAAGAAGGAAGTTGCGCTCGGCGTCTTCAGAGGTTTTCATGTAGTTTCTTTCAGTGGTCCTCGGTGCAGCGTCACCACAGGCAAGGGGGCAAAAGGGGCAGGTTTTCCAAAGGGTTTGGTTTCACACAGTGCAGTGTGAAAGAGAGCCACACCAACTGAAAATGTAACAAATGATTTGATCCCCTAATCGACCCGAGTCTATTAGACTATCAGGTGTGAAAACACCCTAAATTTCTTCTTTTCTCCCTGTCCACACATGGCATCTTTATGTTGGATTTCCAGTTGTACATTTAATCAAATGAAGCTTAATCTGCAGCTTCAGTCGGTGCAAGTTAAACATCTCAAAGGGAAGCTGGATCATCTCTGCAATTAGCAAATTGTTTCTCACTGGTTACCAACAGATGAGGAATCTAAATTGAAATTAGGTACAGAAAGCCCCACAATGTGCTCTTTTTGCATCTTAACCTAAAAGCACCGCAGGAAGAACCCCACTTGTGCTTGCTCTACATCCCCAGAATAGAAAAGTTGCCTTCTAAAATAGACTCAGAGCACTGCCGAGAGAGATCAGTTAGACACTTTTATGATCTGTAATAATTCATCAGTACGTGGCATGTCGGTCTTTCAATCTTTGACCGAAATCTCAACCTGCCAGGGAAAATTACAACTTCAAACAGACAAATTAAAAAAAAGCCCCGATGTGCTGTCAGTGATTTAAAAGCACAGAGAATCCTAAATGTTAGTTCATTTAAATTATTATTATTTTTTTTATCTGCTCTTTGTCCATAGCAGTGAAGTTAACAAGGAAGATAAAAATGCAAATGATGCACTACTTTATGTTAGCATATCCCATAAAATCCTTGTTAATAACACTGGTGTTTGTGTTTGCAGTGCATAAAGCAGCTATTTTTTGTATTCCTGCAACTTCCTCAAGGCCAAGATAAGACACTTTCAAATGTTTAACCGCACGGAGAAAAAAACCTACAACAGCATGCAAGTACAAAGCCTAGTACATTTGACACTAGGCCTTTGCAAAAGGGTGCATTTTTCCCTTCCTGTTTGCCAGGCTGGTATTTCAGCGAGAGATAATTGGGGAGCAGAAGAGGGCTACTGATGAAGGAGGAGTAGGAGGAAGAGGAGGAGGCGAAAACATGTGAACAAGAAGTGAAATTGGACACATGAGGAGCTCAGGCTTGTGGGAGAAAGAATGATATCAAGGGGATTTAAGGCGAGGGGTAAGATTACAGTGACAACACAGAGGACATTGCAAGACACTAATGAGATATGGAGGAAAGGGGCAAATGTTTGGCAGGAGGAAGAGTTAAGTGGTTGAAGATGGAGGCAAGTTGCTTCTGGGTGAGATCAAGACGGAAAGAGGTGGAGTGTAATGGTGGGACAGCGAACACAATAAGTCAGATGGAGACTCTGCTGGTGTTTCCCTAAAGTTGATGGAGTTTTTGCCGTCATTGTTATTTATGCCGCTTTTAATTTGCGCAGGAAATGCAACGCTCTGGGGATAAATCCGGCGCTGCCGCAGCAGCCACAGGTCAGACTCACTTCATAAATTCCCTGCTGTCAGGGCCGCTCTGTAAAAAGCCACCGGCTGTATGAGGGAGCCATTCTGGGGGACTCAAACCCAACCATCAAAGCAAATGAAATGCAGCAAATATTTATCAAAGCGGTCAGTTAATGTATGGCTCAGGCATTTTAATGGAATCCATTCACTGCTTGGTTCTGAATTGGATAAAAACCAATTAGGAAAAAAAAAGGGGGTGGGGGGAGATGAAAAGGGGGAAAAAAAAAACTACTTTTGAAGTTATGCAACCTGAATTTATGTTCCTCAGCTGATTAACTGCAAAAACAACCTTTTGGACTTCATGAAGCTACAAGCAGTAAATCAGCTCTTTAATAATAATAATACCTCAAATTTATATAGCGCTTGAAAACAGTGTTTTTAATTTTTAAAAATAATGAGCTTCGGCTAGACTAATAAAAAGTAATAATACCGTCAATATAGTGAAGGTATTTTAAGACTTAATACACACAAAAAAAGTAAAAAAATCAATGACGTTTAAATACTTGGTCAAATTAAAAAATAAATAAATAAATAAATAAATAGAAAATGTACTCAAAATATAAAAATAAATAAAGTTCAGTTTAATAATAGTTTCTTCTGTTTTGGGTAAGAACTCATTTTGAGGCTAAAAACGCTCCACACCGACACCTTTACGCACTCACGTCGCTGCTCGGGTTTCTGCTCTCCTCTCCATGGCGCGTTTCTGGGTGGACGGAGCGGCTCCCCCAGCTGATCAGCTCCGCTGCTCGGTCCGCGCCGACGAGGCTGCTGCGCTAAACCTCCGCACCCGATCCGCTGCGGGAATCCGCGGACTCGTCCCTGGAAGCGGCTCCTGCTCTCCGCGGCTCCTCTGCGCTGACCGAAAACCGTCTCCTTTTTTTGTTGTTTGTCGTTTATGTTTCCACGCAACCATAAAACCCGGGCAACGTGAACTGACCCCGCGGGGGGTTATGCGGTCTCATGGATTATTTAAAATTAAAAAAAAAAAGTACACACATAAAAATCCCCCGTTTGTTCCGGGTGGATGCAGAGAGAGTGAAGCGCGCGGGACGCACGGTGCGATTCAGAGTGAGCGCGCGCACTGAAGGGCTGGTTTCCTCTGCTGCAGCAGCTGAATGCACGCAGAGCAAATTCATGCAAACAGCCTTTTTGTGACTGTCCAGCTGAACGCGTTCATTCGCAGGCGGTGCGCTGATTGACCGGGACTGGAGTGGGCCTGATGCGCGTCGAGCATCAGGTGCCACTAAGTGAGCGGCCCCTCCCACACACACACACACACACACACACACACACACACACACACACACACACACACACACACACACACACACA